>JBAIZL010000001.1:63901270-64151270 GCA_036971475.1 Prosapia bicincta
GCACGTAATAAGCTATTTTATTTTACTTGCTTCAGTGTTTATGTCTCGTTGTAATTTATTTACCTATTATATATGGTGTTATTTAGATTAGATTTGCTTTTAAAATGGTTACCTTCCTATCGTGGCGTGAGAAATTGTTTAATTAAATAATTCTGAAATTTTCTAAGGCTGCTATGCGAACGTACAGTGGATAGAATTATAGGTCAGGGAAAAGTGAAAAACTATTCAGTTTCGTTCCAATTATTAATTAATTTTCCATTGTATAAATAAACCTCAATCACAGTAAAATGAAAATTTTAATTTTAAGGGATGTTTACAACTGTGAACTGTAGGCGAGGAATATATAAGTGATTTAGTTTGGTATGCTCCGGAAATAGTTTCTATGTATGAAGGGTTGCAATTCATTTAAATTTTACTTTCTCTCAAGGTTGTAGTGAGTGTTTACAATGGAGTGGAAGGGAATTTAATGGAAGCGTAAACTACAGCCATAATTATATGTAATTTTTTGCTGGTTAAACATGAATTGTTCGATAACACTCTCTAACCGATACCAGACGACTTTTTCCTACTCTGACAAGATTCCCTTTAACCAATCGTGCCTACCACTAATATAGAGGTTATTTTACTTTACTTCTAGCACCGCCTTCAACAGATGCAGTGTACACTCTAATATAAAAACTATTAAACCCATAAATGAGGCTATCCGTTGCTAATATTCAGTCCTATCTTTGATATGGCAATATATTAAAATACTAAGTTATAACAAATTCAAAAGAACGCAATTACCACCTTAATTTTTAACTTAAAAAAAACCACTAGTGCTTTTAATTTATCTAAGAATTGCTTAAGTTTAACAGGGCAGTTTGTTAGTCAATTATTACTGCACCCGTATTGTTATGATACGCTCAGTGAACAGTTCAGAGCGGGCGCGTCACGCTAGTAGGTAGCCGTGATTAAGTGTAAAAGACAGATTGTTAGCCACAGTGGATTTGCCAACATTTTTGTCCACACAGATATCTAAGGAGAAAACACTATAACATCTATTCCGACAAGGGCTCATAATATTAGAGGTGTAAAGGCTAGTAAAATAAAGTACGAAGCTTGCCGAAAACCTCAGTGCAAATGTTTTTGAAAGAAATAAACCACATGTCTGAAATAAAAAAACATAACACGAATCCACAAGAAGCAGTAATATCTTCTGAAAAGGACGTTTCTGTTGTATACTATTCGATTGTGTATCAGAAGGAATAGTTGAGGTCTTTCATGTAAATAATGATCATCAGCTTCCATTCAGTCAATAGACTTTAGAAAAATGTTCATCAATATTTCTAGAAGAGTCTTGATAAGTATCACAGAGGACTGGAAGTTATGGACAAGTAGCAGTTTTAAATTGCTAATGAAGACACCCACATAACCACTTTTTTCACCAAGAAAGGCAGATAGTTTCTTTGATCATGCTATACTTCAAGTGAGTGAGACCGATTTATTGCCATATCCAGAATCATTACCTAAACTGTGCAAAAGAAAATTGTAGATTATTTTCTTTATGGGGCTTCTGTCTTTGATTGTTTGTGTGTCGTTACAGCATTGCCTTCAACAATACTAGATTATGTAATACAAACTCTCGATTATCCGCTCTAATGGTTAACCATAATTTTGTTTCGTCTTTTATTTATAGGTATAAGATATTGTTATATTATTTGTGTTTGTTGTAGCACTTTCGAAAACAAATTAATTTTTATTAAGAAATGGTTTTATATATGATTAGTATTTGACTAAGTTATCTTTTATATCCCAGAATAGTGTTATTTCTAGCCGAACAATTAGTTATTCTAGGTCTTGTATAATTATTTTACCATTTTGTGTTCTCTTCAATAAATGTAACATTAAGAGCTACAGGAAGCCGTGTTAGTGTTGTGGTTAGCCATCTCCCAATACCTAGGGGACGTGGTTAGAAGGTTTTAATGGGGAGAGATATTTTTTAAGGCCATTAATATTTAAATGTGAGGTTCGTCCTCAAGTTTTTATAAAATTATAACAATTAGCTCAAAACTATAGGTAATTGTTTGTCAAGTAAAAACATATCATTTCCTCATTAAAATTACTTGCTTTTTATTGTAAAAAATTCCTGTTGAAAATTTTTCCAAAATACCTAATGGAACGAAAAATTGTAATACATTATTTTTCCGGAAAGTTTACGTCAAATACCTGAAGTTGTGTGTTTATTATTGCCTCAATCTAAACTCAAATATAGAGATTTTATTGTTTCACACACGCAAGTGGTTTACATAAAACGATGTAGTATTAGAAGACCAGGTATGTATTTAGTACTTTGTAATCGGCTTTCCTCGCTGTTATTGCAACGGGGCCTAAGCAGGTAAGGGTCTATATGTAGTCTAAACAAGGGATGTTTATCAAGTTAATGTGTGTTTTAACATACTGCATGATATCTGAGTTCGCCATCTTCATGATATTCCCTTTACAATTACATTCATTATCCGACAAGGGAAAGGGGAGAAATCATTTTAAAAAATAAATTATTAGACTTATAACCATTAAAAATTAGTGTATTGTTGCGTTAATTTTTTACCATCGACATTGATTGCTAAATCAGAAAGATAGTGATATATATATAATTTATAATTTGCAACACATAATTCATCCTAATTTACACCCCTAATTCTTTAAAGATACACGTTTATGAATCGTTGTCCTGAGTGACTGAGTCAAAATTATAAAAGGTAGAGACCTGAAATTTTCAGCGTACACTCCGATTATAACATAGACCCACAATAAGAAAGGATTTGGCAAAATATTGATTTTAAGGCTTAAGAATTGCAAAATTCCATGGAAAGTCTTATAAAAAACGCACAGAGAAAGAATAATTTCAGAGAATATGGTTGTTCTATAACAAGGATAACTTCTCACGAGAAAACAGGCCAGCGCCAGATGTTTAGGTAGAAAGGGGGTGGGGCATATGCAAATTTGTATATATCTTTCTATTCTTTTACTTACGTACACATTTTTATTATTTTTTTTAATAATTTTATATTACGAAATGTGTGTAAAATATCAAATTTAACAAGCTTTCAATTGTAAAAAACAATACTTATTATATTTTTTAAGAATCAGTTCTTAAAATCAGTTCAGGTTTTTCTAGAATCAATTCTTGAAAATATTTAGTAATATTATCTTCGACTGGGAAAAGAACTAATATAGTTTACAGAAAAGTTCTAAATAAAAATTAAGTGTATTATTAAAAAAATAGGTTTGTTCAATATATAGCTTTACCGAATTAAATGCAAAAATTGTACTATATAGTTTTGAATAGAATATTAATTGTAAAATCAAAATATTTCCAACAGTTTTAGAACATTTTGCATTCTCCAATAGTCCGTTACTATGCAAACATTTTTACATTTTACGAGATTCATGATAAGTGTGAATGATGAGAAAACAATGTTATATTATACATCTGTATAAATATCTGACATTACTGTATCATAAACACAGAAACAATTACTTAATGAATAATACGATATTATAACTTCGAATTCCCATTCCATAATCATTATCAATTAATAGTTTTTGTTAAATTTAATAATATAACATACAAAATGACAATTTTAAAAGAGTGCGGGCGATGGCTGCCATGGGCGCTAATTTATTGTATAAGTTCAAGGCTTTATTTTGTATCTCACAAACAGTTGATATATCATTTGTTTAGTAATAACATTTGTTTTGTATAAATATATGGTTTTAATAACATCATCGCTATGTAGAGTGTATTCTTTACTTTGGTCTCATGACGAGTTAATACCTAACTTTGACTAAAAAACCGAGTTCGTATTTTCGAAATATTCAAGTCACACAATGCAACTCAGACTAGTGATCTACTTTTCTACTACGTCAGAGAATTATTTTCTACCTATCACTGTCCCAGTGCTAGTGACGCATATATTATTGCATAGGTCTTATTATATTATGCTTATACAATATAAAAGGTGTATTTTTAATGCTTTAAATACTTAGGTGAATCGCTCTCTCTCTTTCCTGTTAAATGCTAATCGACCGATATGAAATAGAATTGTATACACAGTGCCTTGTTGAATATGTAAATGTTTGCAGAATTAACCGGTATACCCTAGGCCTATAGCTAATTGTTCGACCTTTCCTCAAGGTGCGGTGATTAGAGTTTGTTTGACGAATTGATTTACTGCAAACCGTAACACTATTTTATTTACAATTTTACTGTATTTATCAATATTTAATATTTTATATAGTAAAGTAAAATAGATCACATTTTTCAGCTCCATATATATGTTTTAAAAAACTTGTCACATTAATTTCATAATTATAGTAATTTATTTTCCAATATTATTTGGAACTTTAAATTTACTTAGGAAAGGCATGATGTTTACCAAATGTAAAATATATGTATTTTTTAACATTTTATGTTTTTTTTTAAACCTACTTACTTATTGCGAAATTTTTGTCAAATGTTTTACATGGTTTTCAACGCGATGAACCAACCAGCTTCCACCTTTAATGAAACCAGGATTCATTAGGAATCCCTTTAAAAAGGGTATATCCAAAGTGACTAAATATTAAAGATTTCATCTTAAGATATTTTGTAAAATAAATCTTTTGTACCTGACAAAATTAATAAAGCCTATTCCATCCAAGAAGATTTCATTTTGATCAGACACTTTTATTATATGATACGATTATCTATTTGATTTCACTTTAATACCGATTACAGAGTGAAATGCAATTACATTTCAATCTCTTATAGAAAAGATATAAATTATTTAAAGACATTTTAATTGATTTATTATCATTTGAAGTTGTAGCGTGTTTTAAGAGATACAAGTTTATATTGCAATTATACTGATAAAGTGACAATTGCATTTTATTACAAATACTTGTATGCCTTATTAGTCAAGAGTAGTGGGTTCAGTTCTCCCATAATACTTGATGACTTTTGTACCCCGGATATACTTAGGCAACATTATCTACGTTATACGAGGGATTATCGAATAGTAGCAAATAATAGTATGTTGCTAGTTTACAAGAGGGAGCCATATATTTTACCGAAGTCCGAAACCAAGGTGATTTATATTCATATTTTTAAGTTTCATAACTCACTCTGAAAAAGAATTTCCGGTATAAAATAGCCACGTCAGAATAATCTTGATGAGAACATGTCTAATTAATTAAATACTCTGTCCCCATACACCCAACCCTGTTTACTTTAGACCTTGGTAGGTCTTTCCTTTATTCAGGATAAGCGACTTATTCCTTTACATAGAATAGATTGTAACCGACAATCACATCACTATGATCCTTATGGAACAGGTATATCTAATGAAGAAATTCCTGTCCACACGCGACGTCTTCCTGCACATTTTTAGGGATGAGGGTATAATTACTGCGATTTTCTGTCCTTTACAAAATCTATACAGAAAAATATTTCTCATATACGATTGGCATCATGTAACACCTCACTTTTCTATTATGGCGAGTACCTCTGTTACACGAACTTGCTTACATATCTCATGATCTCTTTTTTATCCCGTGCTATTACTTCCTAACCTTTCCACACTCTTCAAAAACTCCAGCGGCCTAAATACGTTTAGAGTTCAAAAACACAGAAGAAACTTTTGCTACCGTTAATAAAATACGAAACAATTGAGCTACAAATTTAATTTACTTTAAATTTATTAATTTCTCAATAAAAATAATGACTTTTATATGGATATTAGATGACTCAGAAGAGACCAAGATAAAGCGTATTTAACTAGGTCATTACTCTATTGAAGGAAGATAATGTCTCCGGCATAACGCATCTACAGCACAATTTTATACTAAGTTTGCCTCAGAGGACCTATCTTCTCAAGGTAAGGTTCCCGATAAAGTTCACGGGTTTATTTGTCACTATCAGGGATCATACTCACGATAGTATTTGAATATTCAAATAATAAAACACCTATAAATTAAACAGGTAATTTAATCAGGCCTGCACCGTTAAATAATAACACAGTTTTTTAAATACTTTTTTTTAAACCAGAATTAATAAAATGTTTTTTTTTTTAATTCTATACAAAAGATCAGATATTACGGTTGATGAGATTTGAGTGTTATTTATCATATTACTAAATCATTTTGTATTACACAGTTTTATAGTATTTATTGTGTTCAAGTTGTATTATTTGCTATTATAGTTTTTAAAAAGTTATAAATCAGCCTAACACTCAATAAACCTGACACCTAACATCTCGAAGCAATATTAAAGTGGTTCCAATCAAATCTTTATTTGACCATCTATTATTGGTTGTAAATAGAACTTCGGTTAAAATACGCGGTTTGTAAAATGGTATGCTTTTGTTGGTTTTGTGGCCTAACACACTAATTATTGTCGAATTACAATCTAGCCTATATTTATTTATTTTTCCTTGTAAAATTTAAATATATATATATAACTTTGAATGTGACTCTTGATGTACTAAAGTTGGGAAAAATTGAAAAAGGGCCAAGTTATTTTATCTATTTCTGGTTTCTTTATAGATTTTTTTTATTGTTCCATTTTTTTCTAGGTTACTTTTTTATAATTATCCCATTTTTGTCTACTGATTTTTGAAGTAAAAGAATATAGTTTTTATAAATTTTCCGCATTGGACATTTTACCTTCATATTTCATACTTCATATGTTTTATTAAGAAAAATAATTTGGGATCATATTGACGGTAAAATTTTGCTCAGTTTTTTTATTATGAGATGAAAGGGGTTAATGCTTCATGTTCAATATTTAAAATTCCACGATGAAGATGTCTTCAGAGAGAGTAATGTGCGTTGACGTCCGTTGAGAGAATATTTAAAGACGTTGCTTGCTTTTCCAGTCACACACGCGCCCACTTGTGTTAGTGACAAATGATCAAAGAAACTCCCGTCCACTTTGTCTTTTAAAACTACCCATAACTCGAAGCACATATTGTAGGGAATCACGCATCCGGTAAGGAAATTAGTTAAGAAATATTTTAGTCAAATGTAGACATATAAATTTGGAAACATTTCTCGTGTAAAGAGATATTTAAAGCATGCAATGAACGACAATACCTGTTCAACACTATTCACTATTAATATTATTTTTTTAAACATGTAAGATATATGAAAAACATCATTTCACGAATAATAAATGTCCAATGTAGTCAAAATAATTAAGTTTCAATATGTTAAAAATAATTCTTAAATATTACTTTTATGATGGGTTCATGCAAATCATGAACTTATTAGGAGTGGGTTTTAAAGGTTTGTCGGAATTTTAGACCTGTCAACGGTATCCGATAATCTTGTCTTTGGGATTTCCTGGATTCTGTCGTGTAAGATAGTTTCTCTTACATACTGTCAAACATTCTACTATAGATGTCAAACAACTCTATTGTTTGTATCAATCTGTTTTAGTTTATCGGTGCTTTTCTTTTGATTTGTCGGCAGTACTACCATTTTGATTAGAATATGGTTTTTATATGCTTATGTGTACAAAATGAACTTTCGACACTCACTAATTTGTCTTGTTCGTCGCATATTTTAAAGACTTCGAAAATAATTTCCACATTATTAACATATAATAATTTTTAATTTTCCTCTAAAACAATTTACACTGTAAATAGGCTTGTTTAACGTAAAACACAGTCAGATATGGTTATTTTGTGGAATTAAACTTAAATTTAGTAAGTTTTTAATTCAAAAGAATTTTGCCACATGTATTCATTAGGTTTGTTCACTTGGTAATATATTGTTGTTATATATGTATACAAATTGTAAAGGGAATAATATTAAATGTTATTTGATGTTTAGGTGCATTATGGCTCAAAGGCTATATATATATATATATCCTTATTGTATTAATTTCTATTAATATGCAATATAATTGATTTTTACCTAAGGGATTTTAAATCGACGTGTCCTAATTGAATTCTCCTCTTACTGGATATTGATTTAATGCCAACGAATAAAACAAGTATTTTTTTTTTTGTAACGGGTGGGTGAAAATTTTCAAAAATACGCTGCCCAATCCGTATTACGCAACAGTGTGAGATTCTTACTCACTAAAAACACCTCCCTTTGCCATGACCAGTTGAAGCAACTGACCAATGACTTTAATTTATAAAAAAAAAAATAGATGGTTTTGGAAAACTCAAGTTTTTCTTTGTTCTAAAGTGGCAAAATCATATGGTCTAGTTCTTTGTAGACGGCGGACATGCATAGTCACATCAAGGACTGGTTCAGTCTCCTGATTAGGATGTATATGCAGTCTACGATAATGCTTAGAGGCATAAACCTTAACCTCATCTATAAAAAAAATTGATTGTCAGATCGCGGTGCAGGTCTTCATTTCTAACGTACCATGGTGCATTTACCATGTTACATAATACCTTATTTTGAAATGTCTGAATCATTTTCGAATTTGTTTTTTTGGTACATCACCATAATTGAATACCATATGTCCAGATGAGTTTTAGAATTTGGTTGTATAATCTTAATTTATTATTTAGTGATAGTTCAGAACTACGGCCCATTAACCAGTATAACTTTCTATATTTGGCATTTAGTTCTTCTTTTTTTCTTTTTTACATGTTCCTTCCACAATTATGACTTTCTTTTTACTTCAATATTTTAAATTCTGTTTACATCATTTTCTATTAAATTTTGCCTACCATCCCATCATGAAGGTATAAAGGGCAGTAACAGAGTAAATTGTATTAGGGTAAAGGTATATATTTTTAGTTGTGACGATGCGACTCTTTGTGGAAAGGTTGTCTAAACGCGACCTCTAAATATGCGACGAACTAGACGAATTAGCAGGTGTTTTGTACACACAAGCATACAACCTCACACACTAATAAAAAAAAACAACAACTAAAGCTAAATCATAACAAAAGCATCGATATAATAAACAGATAATACAGTCGATTTATTTTTCAACTACAAATAATCCTGTATTGTTTGACAAATTTAAGAGAAACAACCTGACACCGCAGGATCGAGGGAATTCCATTCACAAGGTAATAACATAATACTGACATGTTGTCTAGAACTCCGGCGAGCTTTGCATGTTGATCAATAAACTCATGATCATGTCAAGTAAAAAATGTAACTATATTTGACTTTTCGCTAGAATCTCATCTATCATTGACGATGTGAACCCAGCAACAGTTGAAGAGCGATTGCTAACATATTCACTATAAAACTAGCAGTGTGAATGCTTTAGAACTATGTGCTAAATAAACTTGGCGTAGTAAAATTACTGACGATGACGACTTGATATTCAAATAGCGAAAGATCGATTAACCATGTTTAATTTTATGGTTTATGTTTCTTCTAGTTATTTTGATGAATTCAAGTTATAGTATTTTACATTCGCTATTATGGTGCAGTTATTGACAATGAAATATGATTATTACAGATAGACAGTAAAAAGTTCATTGTGGTTTCTTTAATGCCGTAAGCATATTCCGGCAGTGATAGTACATCTTCAAACTGATAATCGCGTATATATTTGTTGTACTTAACCAAAAAAACTATCTGTTTTACATACGAGGAAACTAGTAGAGCTTTCTGTGTCAGCCGGGAGGCACAGGGGACACTCCCCCCACCCTATGCTCAACCAAACCACCATCCTGACGGATCACCTTAGAACATTTATGTGCAATATTATTTAGTTAACAATTAATGACTCCATACACTAATGACAAATTCCCCCACAATCCCCTACAATAATGAAACTAAACGAATCACGCTAAAATAATTCGTTTAGTTACCATGTTGCAGCGTAGCACCACTAAACAAAAAAACTACTAACGTTTCCGGATGTAGTTGAGCGCTTTTCAGGAGCGGATAATTTTAATTCAATAAGAGTTCGGCGCTTACACGAAAATCCTATAAATTCTTCTGTTTCTCTGTCTCGTTGCGAAGCTTTGACGTTTTTCAACCGTGAAGCGTCACGATATGGAATTACATATTTTAATACAAATACTCTTATAAAATATATCCTCAGTGCAAACTAGCATTAGGTACGATTATTTTACTCTAGGATCGTTTAGAGTATGTACCATGCTTAGAAAGATATTTTGAATGTAGCTTTGAAATAGCTTTACATTTTAAGTGGATTTTTGACGGTTGGTGCTAACCAACTTATTATAACAATAAAATAGTTGGTTTCACGTTTTCTGTATACTTCTTGAAATACTTGGTGATTGTCAACCAGTTTTACAAATATCAAATTTGTACTTGTATATTTATTCTCTAAGAGAATAAGTGACTAAGGTCAGATAGCTATTATGTAAAAGTTGTATGAGACTAAATCAACGACAGGAAGATATGAAAAGGTATGAATAGGTCACAAGTACATTTAGATATATACAATAAATGAGTATAGCTTAAAAATGTACTAATTAAATTTTATATATCATTCGGTTGAGTGTGTGGAATTCACCTCCATTATGTTCATCACGCAGAGAGAGAGAGAGAAAGAAAGAGTTCATCTGTATTATCACTTTTATTTGAGAGAAAACATATCCATAGAAAATACTTATTTAATGAACTCCAAGATATCCGTACAACGCTCGCTTTTGTCAGAGCTTTTAGCAAAAATGTTTTATTCATGAAACACAAGTTGTCAAAACTTCCGAGCAGAGAGCGTTGATGCAATGCTTGTGTTACGATAACTTTGCCGTACGTGACTTTGGAGTTAGACATGTGACTGTCGCAGAGTTAACAACGAATACATTTTGTGAGTAAAAAGAAATAGTTTATCTTAATTTAACTACTAACTTACAATATACTTATTATTATTTATTATCATTAAAAGCTGATTGAAAAAAATTCTTTACTTACCCTATAGATCAGTTTTGAAATTTATTATAGCAAGATAATATGATAAAATATCACCTGATAAGGTGAATGGCACATAATGCTGAACAGCAAGAGGCTTTTGGAGGAGGAAAGAAATGTGATAATAGAACATTGAAGGCTAAACTGAAAGTAAAATGTGTCAGCTGCAAAAACCCCTAAAACCGACAGTAGCTATAGTAGAATATTTCTTTTCGTATAGAAAATTGTTTCTCTTATATTCATTTAGAAGAAGAACGAATAATTATTCACCAGTTCGCACCATTGGTAAAGGTAGTTTACCTACTTTGCTTGTTCCTGAGAATTTCTGGAACCTTGGTGTATAAAGTCAGTAATACAAAGTATTAGGAGTAGTGACTAATTTCGTAGTTTACCTACTTTGGTTGTTCCTAAGAGTTTCTGGAACCTTGGTGCATAAAGTCAGTAATACAAAATATTATTAGTAGTGACTAATCTCGTAGTTTACCTACTATGTTTGATCCTAAGAGTTTCTGGAACCTTGGTGCATAAAGTCAGTAATACAAAGTATTAGGAGTAGTGACCTAATCTCGTAGTTTACCTACTTTGTTTGATCCTAAGAGTTTCTGGAACCTTGGTGCATAAAGTCAGTAATACAAAGTATTAGGAGTAGTGACCTAATCTCGTAGTTTACCTACTTTGTTTGATCCTAAGAGTTTCTGGAACCTTGGTGCATAAAGTCAGTAATACAAAGTATTAGGAGTAGTGACCTAATCTCGTAGTTTACCTACTTTGCTTGTTCCTAAGAATTTCTGGAACCTTGGTGCATAAAGTCAGTAATACAAAGTATTAGGAGTAATTACCTAAGCTCGTAGTTTACCTACTTTGGTTGTTCCTAAGAATTTCTGGAACCTTGGTGCATAAAGTCAGTAATACAAACTATTAGGAGTAGTGACCTAATCTCGTAGTTTACCTACTTTCTTTGATCCTAAGAGTTTCTGGAACCTTGGTGCATAAAATCAGTAATACAAAGTATTAGGATTAGTGACCTATTCTCGTAGTTTACCTACTTTGCTTGTTCCTAAGAGTTTCTGGAACCTTGGTGCATAAAGTCAGTAATACAAAGTATTATTAGTAGTGACTAATCTCGTAGTTTACCTACTATGTTTGATCCTAAGAGTTTCTGGAACCTTGGTGCATAAAGTCAGTAATACAATGTACTAGGAGTAGTGACCTAATCTCGTAGTTTACCTACTTTGTTTGATCTTAAGAGTTTCTGGAACCTTGGTGCATAAAGTCAGTAATACAAAGTATTAGGATTAGTGACCTAATCTCGTAGTTTACCTACTTTGCTTGTTCCTAAGAATTTCTGGAACCTTGGTGCATAAAGTCAGTAATAAAAAGTATCAGGAGTAGTGACCTAATCTCGTAGTTTACCTACTTTGCTTGTTCCTAAGAATTTCTGGAACCTTGGTGCATAAAGTCAGTAATACAAAGTATTAGGAGTAGTGACCTAATCTCTTTAAATACAAAACAAGCAACTACTAGTGAAGGCATTCCCCTAACAGCTGTCATTTCGATCTCATATCGCTACATCATTTCATTACAAAAACAACCTAATGATCCAAAGATCTTTAAGTCATTATCACTTTCAGTGGCATTTTTTGCGGCACGAGCTCGTATGTGTCACATTGCCAATAAATATTTGAAAAGGTTCCATTTTACTAACGATTCTACCTGTGGAGTGTGCAAGCAAGAATGGGAAAAATTAGAGCACATACTTTTGAAATGTCCTGTAACAGCAGCAACAATGAGTCTCTTGATAAAGCATCTACGACGGGACATTACCCTGAACAGAATCTTTGAAGAAAGTTGTTTCTGGCAATTGGCAGAGTGTGTGTATAGGAGTCATCAAGCCATCGAGGCCAACCTTGGAAGCTCGTAATAAGAAGTAAGAAGTAAGTATAATAAGCATGAAAATATAAAAAAGTTTATATTTTATACTTATAATAAATATAAAATCTTGAAATCACAAGTATTTCACTAAGTAAATTTAAAATTGTAGATTGTATTGAACAATAAACAGCTATAATTATAAAATTTAGAAAACATTTATGCTTTAGACATGCTTTTTAAAAATGTGGATTATTTTAATTCACTATATAAAATAATAAAGATAGATAAAGAAACCTGTATTCCAAAAATGTTTATAATCGATGTTACTGTTTATAGTAGATCAGTAGCACAAATAAGCCGCAATTATCTTGAGGAAATGTCGACAAATTACCTATATGCTGCAGAATCATTCTTGCAAAACTAGGCGCTAGATAGGCAATTCTATTACCTTACCCTGAATAATAATATTTTTAAGGAGGGATAGGAAGAAGGTTTACCTTAGATTATAAAATATAACCTTTTACGCTGTAGAAGTATTATATAATTTTAATCAAGCAATTATTTATGTGAGGTTTCAACAGTGATAACTAGAATAGGAGCAAAATAAACAAATATAATGTGAAATGCAGAAATAAAATTTAATTTGTTATAAAAACCTCACGAACCTCACTGTCATCTTAAATAAAAAGAAAATCTTGAATACAAATAATTATCAAAAAGAATACAATCCAAGGGATGCACAATTATATTTTTTCTAAAGATGTAAATGGCTAACATTTCGTACTAGTGATGTTTCCCGAGTAAACGTCAAGCCAGTGATCGTTCATGGGCGATGTGATTTTATGGTAAAACACAAACAAATATTGGTTACAGTGGTAAATGATGCTCAGGACTAAACAGTAGATTTCCCAGGAAGTTTAGGGTTCCTTTGATTATCATATATTTCCCTATTGTTGTCCTGAGACAAAATTAAGTCAATCACAGTGTAAGATTTGATTGTTTGAAGTGGAAGTTACATCACCTGGAATCTATAATCACACTCAACTCAAATAAGGTTGTTCTCAAGTATAGAATTTACACAATAAGTTATGATTTACTTTATTCATAGTCCTACTATTTACCATACAATGATATTAGGGTTTTTACTGCCTGAATCTTATGAAATTCGTTATAGTAAAGCCTACATGTAGCGAATTTGGTTTTGTAAGTGCTAAAATAGATTCAAAAAGTTTTAAAAACTTGTTCTCTTTACGTTTCAACCGTTACGTAATCAACGACGTAGTATAACAAGTGGGAAACCTAATCCCTCAAAGTCATAGGGATCTGAGTCGTTGATGTAGTAGACTATAGTAGTAGACTGATGTATACAAGTGGGAACACAATATTCCTTCCATAACGCGGTTGACATTGAGACGGATTATGTAATGTTGATATTGCTTTTTCTCAAGCAAATCATAAAATAGAAATGATATTACAATTTGTACAAAATAACTAATAATCACATGTAACTCAAATATGGTTGTTCCCAAGTACAGCATTTACACAATAAGTTATACTTTACTTTATTCATAGTCCTACTATTTACCATATATTGATTTTAGGGTTTTTCTGCCTGAATCTTATGAAATCCATTAACGTAAAGCCAACATGTAGCGGATTTGGTGTTGTAAGTGCTAAAATAGATTCAAACATTTTTAAAAACTTGTTCTCGTTACTTTTCAACTGTTACGTAATTAACGACGTAGAATAAACAAGTGGGAGACCTAATCCCGCAAAGTCATAGGGATCTGACTAGAGTCGTTGATGTAGTAGACTATAGTAGTAGACTGATGTATACAAGTGGGATAACAATATTCCTTCCATAACGCAGTTGACATTGAGACGGATTATGCAATGTTGATATTGCTTTTTCTCAAGTAAATCATAAAATAGAAATGATATTACAATATGTACAAACTAACTAATAATCACATGTAACAGCAAGATGAAGCTCGTTCTTTCATCTTGCAGTGAAAACTTCTGCATCCCATTTGAAATCACTGTGGGATTATTTGGTCATGCAAATTTTCACTACAAATCCGCTTTCAGTGCTATACAAAAGATAAACAGAATTCTAAATGTAATCAGAGTATTTTTAACGGATGCTACAACACGCATGCACTGTATTGATTTTTCCACATTGAAATAGGCGTAACGTATGCAGATTTACGTTTGCGTTTATAGTTACCTATGAATAATTTATTGCGCAGGGTAAGGTCAGGTTAGGCTAGGTCAGTTTGTCTTCAAACATTTTATGGGAGATGTATGTCTAAAATACGAAGAACTAAAATTTTAACAATGAGTCTTTTAACTTTAAATACAAGGTTGTGTTGAAACTTTATATATAAAAATGTGAATTATTATTTGCAGCTAAAGCGACTTCACCCTGTTAAATTAAATCCGTGCTTAGAAAAGAAAAAGAAGCAATAAAAATTGTGTTTTAAATAAATTGAACTGTTTTTCAAATGAATACGTTTTTTAATAGTTCTTTTCTAAAATATTCAGAATAAAGTTTTGTATTGTGTAAATAGATACAAACAGACCTCAGTAAAGTAAGACATGCAGTGAAATGATCTACTGTTGCAGCACAAATACGTTCACAAAATAAAAATTTACACTAACACGGAAACACATATGTGTTTTCTGCAAACTGTTAGACACCCACGCCTGCCATTAAATGAAAGTTTATTACACATATTATCAAGAAATGTTAGGCAAATTTTAGGTATAAAAATGTAGATTTTTTTAAATTTATGATTTTAAAGACTTGGGGCTGCGTTTCCAGATATGAATATATTATGAAAGAATAATCCATGTGTTGTTAACGACGGAGATGACTTTGCAAATATTTGGTTTGAATGAACATAGAGAAGTGTGTCAAAAATTGATTACATAATATGAACTAAATTAATAAAAACCTTATATTTTCTTCATTTTACTATTAGAATAAAACCTTCCTATTTTGTATGATGTTATTCATTGCTGTATAATTTTTTAATCTTCTACTGTCAATGGCATTATATCTAAACCTTATTCAAAACTGTAAACTTGTAGTTTATTACACAAATATTTGAATTTATTTTTTATTTTAAACAAGCTACAAAGACCACAGACAGACTTTCGCAAAAACGTAACAGAAACATAACAATACAAATCTACATCCCCCGTTATCGCGACTTACTTAATTCGGTTAAGTGTTATTTTATCCTGCGTAACAATGGGTACATGCTTAAGCCACCGAAATAGGTTACTTATCTGAATAATAGTGCCGCTATTTTCGTTACAAAAAAACAGGCAATTTAAAAAACACGAATATCAACATCACTCACTAAATAGACACATGTTCAAAATTAACGTAATATAAACATTATTTTCATAGTAATGAAAATATCACAAAAATAATCTTTTTTATCTGTCGCACACTCTCATATGCACACAGTTATCAATACGTTTCTAATGATGCTCATCATTCCTAAACCTATTTCCCCACTGCTTAATACAAAATCATTCACATCAGATCTAATTCGGTTCATTGCGCAGGCTGTATTTTACCGAAGTTTAAGTAGAAATGGCTGTATACCTAATTTCTTACAAAATGGACGGACTTTTATATCTGTAGAAAAAACCGAAGTAGCTGGAAACAGTACTGACATTATTTGATGATTGTTTAGGATCTTACCATACAATTCTGTTCTATATCAGTTCCTGTTTTCTCCTTGCACAGATCCATGTTTATTACAATTACTATACATAAAGGCGGGTAAATGTTTATTGCAGCTTCGTTTGGTGGGACTGTCCTACAGGACAATGTTCTTTATCGTTAGCCTAAAGGAACCTGGTTTGACCGCCCGAGGAATTTCTTGGAGCCTCATCAGCCCCTGCCAGGCATTAGTAGACTATTGGAAGCCCTGTCCATGCAAAATGAATTTATAATTTCACTACTAATATTACGTCTTTTTTTAATAAAAAGTCTTTTTAATATATCTAGTTCTTATCTTCGTTTTAAATGTGTACCATATTTCGTGTTCAATGATATATTTTTTTAAGTTTCTATACATATTCAATATTTGTGTCTATCTTATTTTTTTTATATATTTCCGTGTCAAGATATTAGCCTACGTTTAAAAAAAACATATATTTTCAGTTTTAGCATAAAAGTCATAACTTTGAACCTGACCTATAAGTTATGATTTCATTTATCTCGGTGATATTTAGAAAAAATCTTTAAATGATATATTATTCCAAAATTATTCAACTAATAATTTATTTAGCATATTGAAAGATGACACGACCTCCATATGTGATGATCGAAATTTTACCTCTTTGTTTCCAGTCATTTTATAAGTTTCTCACCCATAATAGTTACACAGAAATCAGCAGTCTAACACACGTTCCTAGCGGTCTAACATATTTGTTTGTGGTAAATAAAATATTCGTATATGAAATCTGCACCAAGATCGCATTTTTACATTCTCCCTTATTAATAATGCTTTTAATCTAAAATAGTTTTTGCAATAATATGTTAACAAATATAATATTTAACTGATGTTCTTTATATATTAAGCTTACAGATATATTTAGTATAATATAAAATGGGAAATCATTTACAAAATATGTTTTACAAAGTTATTAGCAAGTTAGCTCTTTAGGTAAATACCATGGTCTACCTTTTTAACCCTCCATGCTAGTATAAAACCTTGTAATAATGTGGCATAAATACAATTACTATAATATAACGTAAATTAATCTCACAAATGTCCTTCAAATACTCGTGTATAGTTTTACCTCTTTTAAAATTCTCTAATTTAATGTAACATTCTTCTTCATAGCGTTGAGTCATTTTATATTATTAATTGAAATAAAGATAAAACAGAACGCAAAATGTGTATTTTTGTACTAACTTCACTCTAACTTTATACTGGTCGCGAAGTGGTGCTTCTGCAATGTGAAGTGGAATTAAAATAACATCATTATACGAAATACAAGGACTTGAATAGTTTTCGTACTTTGCGATTTATAAATATACCTGGTTTAAAATCTGCTCTATCAAACTTCCATTGCAAAATACTAAGGGTTGTAGAGCGGATAGATTTTTTTATTCCAGCCCCGTCAATTCTGCTCAAAATAAAGTTTCATACTAGACCTGGGCAAATGAGTGTACGAATTAGTATCTTTGAATCTTAAAAAGGTTATACTTTATTTTATATTACTTTATATTTAAACTTTAAATTAAACTTTTTTAGAATTTTATTACTGGAAATTAAATACACAAATCAATATAAATCTAGAATAATCATATATCAACAACTTTTCAAATTCGTTATAGTTTATAAATTGAAAGTTCTCATAATATGAACTTGAGCAATCTGCAACACACCGAAACAATGTTTCGCATTTGTAGCCTACGTTAATTAATATTCCGATTCACTAAAGCCTTAGGAAACAGATGTAATCAGAATTTAGCCTTCAGGTACCTGTGTGATGTAATTAAACTTGCTGATTTGCTTCTGACCCTTAGTTATTTAATGAAATATTAGGCCTCCTACTATAATATTATAATTCCAATATCTAAAGTGAGGATAAAACACAGATTATATAAATATATATATGTGTGTGTGTGTGTGTGTGTGTGTGTGTGTGTGTGTGTGTATTTATGTGTTTATGTGTAAGTGTGTGTGTGTGTGTGTGTGTCTGTGTCTGTGTGTTTGTATGTATGTATGTATGTATGTATGTATGTATGTATGTATGTATGTATGTATGTATGTATGTATGTATGTGTATACGTATATATTGGTTCAATGTATTAAAGTATTTAATTATATATATATATATATATATATATATATATATATATATATATATATATATATATATAATTTGCCAAGGTGGGAGTGAATTTTCTTCTTTCCCCTTGAGGGTAGGTCTGCATCAGGTTGTGACCCAGCCCATAGCATTCCATAGCTTTCTCTTATTTCCAGTACCATGAAATCAAATTTATGAAACGGTGATGTCATAGCTACTGTGACGTCTAGTGAAACAGGAAATAGCAAAATAACCCTTTCAAACATATGATCTAACGTGTGACAGAATAATCTTTTAGTTTTTTACTGAAACAAAAATTGTGTTCCATTCATCTTACCTTTCAAATCTAAAAGTGTAGTTTCACGTCTTTTTATTCATAAATTTTTATAACAAAAAAATGTATACAAAGTTACGTACACTATCTCTTAACGCTCCCCGAAGGTAGATTTATTAAATACAAATCCTAGACAACCGTGTATAAAATTATAATACTTATGCATTATTTTAAGTGTACAGTATTATTATTTATTCGTTTTAAAATGGAATATAATGAAATAAAATGTTGAATATATATT
Organism: Prosapia bicincta; assembly: GCA_036971475.1. Classification (NCBI taxonomy): domain Eukaryota; kingdom Metazoa; phylum Arthropoda; class Insecta; order Hemiptera; family Cercopidae; genus Prosapia; species Prosapia bicincta. The sequence continues at coordinate 63,920,452 of JBAIZL010000001.1, forward strand.
TGGTCAAACTCTTGATTTAATTTCAACAAAAAAAAGTAAATATCTAATTGTTCATAACTTCTACACATTAATATTTAGTTATTAATGTTAAGTGTATGCAAGGTTCACTTATCATTTCAGCCTATCACTTTCATTAATTTCTCTGTCTTGCACTGGAACTAAATGCTCTCATAAATGTGGGGTGGGTACTTAGTTTTCAGTGGATCCCGAGCCTTGTAAATATCTCTGGGAACGAAAAGGCTGACCAACTTCCCAACAAGGGAACGACCCTCCTCCAGCCTGAGAATCTGGGTTCACTACTGCCTGATTATTTGAGTCCTCCAAGTCCCTAATATGGATGATCACCAAAAAATGGAATCAAGTTCGATTGAGAGAACTCTTAGTAGGAACACGAAGGGCAAGTCTTGTATGAGGGAGACCAAATGAACATAAATTGCTCCCAGCTGTTTACGTTGCACCACTCAAATTGAAGTTGGTTCAAGACTTTCTTGCTGCACATCCCCCCCTCATCAATGTACTACCAATCAGAGAGTGTTTGCTGTGTGGTAACAGTCTCACTCTTTCAGGAAGTCCATCTCTACTGATCAGTGCGTCGCTAAATGGCTCTACTATCAACGGTTGGTTTTTGTTAGTAAGTAAGTAATAAAATATTTACTATTTCCGTTTTTCATTCGATATGTCACACACGTTTTTATAGTTACCATCAGAATGATTTTACACCGTAGGTACGGGACACTATTTCTTCTAAACACACACAAATTTGTACTATTCTAAACTTCATTGTTCACATATGAGAATATTTTCGAACATTGTTTATGTTTTTTCACCAATACTGTATAAAAGAAAATAGTACTTTACAAACAAGGCCGGAGCTCCAAGCTTGGTGCTTAGAAACAAGAGTGATTCACAAACATACTCCAAGCTTGCCTCGTGCTATGTGTTCTTACCTGCAGCTGGAACGGAAGATAAAGAAGTTGGGTTTGCACTGAAGCTTCATTGAGTAGAATAACACATTAAATGAGGGTATTTGAAATAAAAAAAAATAGTATATCTAGAGAATCCATTGTTTGGCTAAATCTGATCTCATAATAAATCCGGCTGACTCTTATTCACACAATCTCAAGACCTTTTTCTTGGTTTATATATTTTACGAACGCTGCCATTAGCAATTTGAATTTTTTCAATATTTGTTACTTAAAAACTAAAAATTTCAAATTCATTCATTATATTTCAAGATTGTCTATATTCTTCAATGAAAGATTAAATCCAGTATTTGTCTTCTTTAGAAAAAATATATAAATAATAAAGGAGTCCCACTTCAATCTTAGAAGTTTTTAAAATGAAATTAGGATGAATTCACCATTTCTTACCGAAACAACTTGATTTATACGAGTATAGGCACAACTGTTTCGCAGATATAATTCTATCTGTAAGGAATATCATGTTTTTACCCAGAAAGAATGAAGTGCAAAGAAATTAATTAAAGCTTCCTACTGGTGAAACATAAAACCGGCGAAAATAAATCTAGTTTTATAAGTGACGTAGCATTCGCAATGAAATTCTTTACTTTATGATTTCAAGAGTAATAAAACACTGTTACGAAGACTTTAATAAAACTTAAATTACAAATCTGTGCTGTTACTCATTACGTTATACCCAGAGATAAATCTGCTTATTGGGAGCGATGATATGACTGGCGCTGTGTGAATAGCTACAAAGTCAGGTTCCGTACGCGAACTCATGACACCAAGCTCACCAAGAAGTTCCGATATCGCTGCGTGTATCCTATTATCTTTAGCATTAGGTGCTTGTTATATTTTAAATTTTAAAAAAATTTTCAATAAAAAAGTACTTTATTGTGCGTTTTAAAATTAGTAATTTTACACCATTACTTTGGCAATGCCTTACAAATATTGTACTAACGCCGATTTTTTTTCGTTTTCACTCATGCTACTTAAATTACATTCTAAACAAGAAACAAGTGATTTTAATTGTGCACCATAGGTGATTTACACATGAGACCAACCACTAAGTAAACGTCATAGCCATTGAGATTGAACATTATTAATTTTGTTGAAAAGCTTTGTGGTAAAAGTTAGAAACTAAAAGTAATTTAACTTTGTCGCCGCTATAAATTGCCCTCTGTTCCATTCTTCAAAATGTAATTAACCCTTGGCTTTTCGAAACAAATAAATTATCATGGAAGTAGATTGAAATTTTTGAAAAATATGTCTGGAGTCATGAGTAAGGGTTGAAATGTAATTTTTTCACCTGGAAAGTTAACGATACGAAATATGAAGTGAATATTTAGTTACTATTTACTATTTACTACCCCTATATTGTCACGTTATAGGAATAAGTTAGGAATTTGTTTTCAGCTTTCATGTTTAGAAGATTAATATGTAGCCTATATTTCAATTCCTTCTATTAGTTTACACTCTCCTGAAATATATCTTGTACAAACTTTTAATCGTTATTAAAGTAGGTTTTTAATCCGAGAATCAAGTTCAAATACATTTTTTTATAACCTTTAGGGGATGACAATTGATGTTATTACAGTTTTTATAAAATATTTATTCAATTATTGAATTATAAAAATGTGGGGAATCTAAGTCAAATTCGAACTGAGTATTTTCATGTTCATGGTATTGTGCTTTGGCACTGAGCCAACATTTTTGTAGCTAGAAAGTTTCTTCTCAAAAGTGTATACGAATGTTTCTTTAGCACCCATCTGTTTATCGTTGAAACCTTCGTTGCACCTTAAATTGCCCCACAATATCATAAATAACGCTCTAGGATGAAAAATTAATGACAAAAATAAAATAAAAATTCAAACTGCGTTACCGGTATCGAACCATGCTTCAAAAACGGATAATGCCAAAGGAAATCGAAAAGATACAACACAATGTAAGTGACGAAAAAAATAAAGCTAATAAATAGTAACATCCACAGATAATAGTCCAATACCAAAAATTAAAAAAAAATAAAATAGAAAATTGCAAGGATATTCGATCTCCGTTTTGCCACTTAATATTGTTATTCTGACATATGTACATACATATTTATATTATTTGTAAACATAAAATACAAATAAAATATAATATACCTTTGTTAATTTAAATAGGAGTTGACTTTTGGTAAAAACTTTATGTAACACCTTTAGCAATTCACAAGCTTATATTACTAGAATACTGAATGATACATCTCTGCTTCGTCTTTTTAGGCCTACACAAATGAGAGTTTTATAGGCAAACCTGATCCAATATCTTATATATAATAATATCGGGTTTCTTTCAAAACAGAAAACTTATATATCTTGCATCACGACACACCAATATACAACTTGTTTTTACATATCTTACTCTGTTTTAAAGTAATCAATGTCGTAGTATCTACACACATTACATTCATTAAGTTTATAAAATGAGCAATTAGCCTAATATAAACCGTATGGGAGGACTAGCTTTATTAACTTCAAAGTGTTCCAAGTAGGTATTAACACCAAGTGGGCAATTGACGCTGCAGTCCTCAGCTGTAATAACGGCACATTATTGGGAAACAGGTCAAGTGAAGCAGCTTGGAAATGTCATTACGTCACTTTAAAAATTATTGCCTTTCAGAGTTGTATCCACGTTTATAATTGTATTATAATTACGTTACTTATATTTACATGTTTACTCTTTGTAGAATTATTTCGTTTATATAGTGTAAAAACATTAAATATATTATATAATCAAAAACCTTTATGTTTGCGGCGGTTTTTAGGCTTTACAAAACCAAACTCAAGATTATAGATATTATTACATTCTGACAGAAACAAATTCAATTCCTATTAAGCAATTTGTTTATAAATCGACGTATTGCTCAAACACAGCGAATAACGAGTGATGCACATTTGTTCAAGCTTTAGGTTATTTTTTGTAAATATTTACTGTTATCAATAGATAACATATGTAAATATAGTTTCGACGTTTGGTGAGAGATCAACTTACAAGCTTTTACATTATGTTAGCGGGTATTTGCAATATTTGTAATAGTTTCACAACGTTTAAGAAGTGTAGGCATGAGTAGAAGACGTACGTGCGTTTAGTGTCAGTGGGTGTTAGTAGGGGCAAGCATAGGTGCTCGTTGTCGTAAGTCGACGTGCGTAGGTATGAGTAGGAGATGTGCGCTCGGTTAGGTGCCATTGGGTGTTAGTAGGTGGTCGTAGATGCTAGTAGGCATGAGTCGACGTGAGTAGGTGCTAGTAGGAGAGGTGCGGCTAGGTGTCATTGGGTTGTTAGTAGGTGTGGGAAGATGCTAGTAGGCATGCGTCGACGTGAGTAGGTGCTAGTAGGAGAGGTACGAGCGGTTAGGTGTCAGTGGGTGTTTGTAAGATGGTTGTGGGTTGATGGTAGTAGGCGTGAGTAGACTAGATAGGTATAAGATAGCGCGAGTAGAAGCGAGTGTTATTTGGTAGTCGCTGTTGGGTTATTTAGTATGTACTCGCGAGGAAACGTAAGTAGATCCAAGTAGACGAGAGTAGCTGCAAACAAGCGCAGGTATTAGTCAGTGGGTAGTGTGCGAAGATGCTAGTAGGCGTGAGTTGATTTGATTAGGTCTTAATAGGAGAGGTACGAGCGGGTAAATGTCAGTGGGAGTTAGTAGATATGTGTAGATGCTAGTAGGCGTGAGTAGACGTGAGTAAGTATGAGTTGATGCAAGTAGAAGCGAGTGGATGCTAGTGGAACAAGAATTTGTTGCGGTTTGGGATTTATAATTGTGGTTAGAAGTGATGTTTATTTTCGTCTGTTCATGATAATATTTTAACGTAGACACGGAAAACGACCTTCCCCGTTTATTCTTTACATGGACTTTTCTGTAAATATTCAAATGTATAGGTTGTGTCAAGCATTTTTTTTTAAAGTCCAATATCACAATGCTTTTTTGATACTAATGATTTTGAATTATAATTATGCTGACTAAACCGGGTTCATTGGAATGAAAAACAAATAATGAATCTACAGATTTGTGAACTGTAAAGAAAATTACGGAAATTACTAATTTTCCTGTATATTTGTCAGTCCACATCTTATTTAGCCAACTTGGAAGTTATTCCAACAAAAAAAATCAAATAATTATTTCAAGTCTCTAACTTAGTATTAGGCTTTACCTATAGCGCTCTTATTCTTTTGTTAAAAATTTGGCCACCATTTTATTTCCTTTTCTTCAGTTACAACCGCAGTAACATTTATTATAATATGATATTATTCTTCTGTTTAACCATCTGATTTAGATTGGTTTATATTAATTTGCGAAGCTCTTCTCTGTTTTTCTTTTTTTACTTTTTATTGTTCAACAATATAACCTCCATTTATGTTATATTCTACGTTGTCGAGGGCCTAACAATTATTTCTTTTTACGCAAATAACGTATTTTTATGATATTATCTCAAGCCTTGTATAAGTAAACGTCATTAAATTGAGAATTTACTCCTTCTTTCTGCTACTTTTTATTTATTCATTTTTTAAATCCTATTTGCCCCCAATCGTTTATCATTTCTCCTACTCGAGACAAGCTATTCGTTATTAAAGTTATATAATCTTTTTTAGTTTAAGATATTTTTTATAACATTTTCGATTCTATAAATCCAGTGGAATGTCTTGATTTCATGTTTTAAACGCCCAACGTCGTATTAAATTATTCACTATTTCATATTAAGCTCGTGAGTTATTTCCTTTGTTAAAGGTTTCCTTTACTATATTTATTCGGTTACATGATATTTTTAGTTACTTTTTCATGGTTACAGTTTAGCATCAAATACATTGAGTAAGAAAATATTAATTCCTTGTTGCTTAATTTTAAATTGTTACATAATACTTATTATACATTTCAAAATACTACAGTGTCCACACTATTTTATGCAGAATGATGCACAATTATAAACTTTTTTATTTATTTAATTTAAGAGAAATGAAATAAATTGTCGAGTTTTTTTTCAGCAAAGTCTTACTAAGTTAATAGACCATGGTAAAAGATAATGTACTTGAAAGTTATTCTTCTTATCTAAATAAAATTTGATCTCAAGAAACGTGAAACACAAACAAGCAGTTTTATTAAATGTCGTTTATATGGAACCAATTTTCTCTGCAACGGAAGCGTTGACGGCAGCTCTGTACTTCTACCAACACTTGGGTGTTATATTCCCGTTATACAAGGAGGAACACAAATAACAGTGATATTATATTCGGATATTGTGCTTAAATGTTTCCCTTTACGTCAACCTACATGACATTGTGTTGCGGAGATATTCCTGTGGGAGTGGTACAAAAGTAGATCCCTTTGTACAAAACCGTGGATGATGCGACAAAATATTTAATTTTATTATTTTCACGACCAGGGTTGTTTTTTATTGCAAAGTACTTACTAATTTAGAGAACAAATATAAAATTTACGCGACTAAACGTACGAGATATCGCTGTTTTTTTTATTTGACAAAATAACGACAAAACAATGATACACATAATTAGTAGAATGTACTTTAAACTATTTGAATGTTAAAGTTTCTTGATGTAATCATCTTGATTTCACTGTTTACACTATATTTAAAATCTACTTACATAAGTGAATGCATAGGGCTTACTTGCTGATGCGTTTCAAAATAATCGTTCCTTTTACGAACCTTCGTAAAAGGTACGATTGTTTTGAAAAGCATCAGCAAGTAAGCCCTATGTGTTCACTTAGTTAAGTAATTTTTAATTATATTAGGATGAATTCAAGTGGTCTAAGTGATTGATTAGAATATAGTAGCAGAATATAGTATAAACTATTTCTTTGTATTCAAGTGATTGCTTAGACACTGAGAAATGTATCTACATTTTTGTATTAATGCGGTACTTATGGAGCCGTACATATTTAAAGTCATTTTCGAGAGAGCTCTACTTTGGTTAATATTAACCAGTGAGTGGTTAATAAAGCCAATGACCATCCACCAATTTGCTGGAGTTTGTACCTTGGCAAGTCCTTTCCTAAACAGATGCACAGGTGAGGCCGGATGCAAAGGTTTGTTATGTGGGGTACGCCTATATCGCCGTAAGTGGTACTGGATGTGCTGTTAATTGTGTTTGTACATTTTAATGATAGATATGTCACACAAAAAATCAATTAAAAATGGTTTTAATGGATGGAAAAAATATGATATCACAATATTCTATCCTACTTTGTATTTAAATTATTTGCAGTCAAGTATATTTTAGAATTTGTAAACGAATTGTTTTGAATATTTATCACTATGACTAGGCAATATATTACAAAATCCTATTTAGTATATTTTTTTTTAATTTAAAAGAATAAAAGTTTTATTTGTTTAACTTTTGACGGATAATAGAGTAGCAGTTACCTAATTTGTAACACGATCGGCGTGATAAAAATAAAATAACGAGAAAGGATGCAGGTGAAGACTACTAGAGCAGAGACCTTATCCCAACAACTCCAAACACTTCATGGTAACTACCTACCTACATTGACCGTATACCTTTCCCTATATATTAAATAACCGCACGTTGATACAGTAATATGCTTTTAATTTAAAAATAAACAATTTATTATTCGATTCTCATTTTGCTTTAACTGAGGTAGCTTTTAAACAAGTGCTCAAAAGTTATCATTTTGTATTATACATGTTTTTTTTCATTTTTGAGCACTACATACAATGAGCTTCCTTTCGAAATATAATAATTTCACTACAACTGTGAAATTAAGCAAAAATATTTCCTAGGAAAAACGCCCATATTTTTTTAATGTTTTAAAACGGTGTTTTTTACATAATTGGGCAATAGTTTTGTTTCTGATGCAAAGTTGAAGGTAAATAAATCTACGGTTATAAAACCTAAGTACAAAAACAAATACATTATAATGAAAATTGCTTTAGTAGTGTATCAGTCTTTAGTAGTCTATCAGTAAGTTGTAATTGCTGCCAAACGGCTTAATAGTTACCCTAGATGGCAGCGGCAGACTCTATAGTACTGTCCATCTATCTGTGCACTTGCTTACTCCAGCTTTCTCGCGTACTACCTCTTCTGAAAACATGATACATTTTCAGAATGTTCGATACATCAACGGTTTCTGCATTCGATATGTCTACACATAGTTCAAGAGATTATTTCATACCGAATCTAATTTATCATCGATTTTATCTAATATCATGACAGTGCTATACTGAAAATCAAACTACTACGACTTGCTGGTGGGTTGTTACAACTAATCTCTTAGAAACTAATCAACTATCATCTATCGGTTAGAAACTTGTCAACATTGTTTACTACTTTTATTTGCAGATACAATTATTTAACATTTTTATTTCTTTTAGTTCTAAATATAAAGTTAATTTTATGGATGCAAATTATAGATAAAGCTATGGACAAAACATCTGAAAAGGACCAAAGTAAAATTATGTATATTGTCAAAAATATTATTTATAACCTTAACGATACTGCAGTGTGTAACCTTAGTCGCGATATATCCACTAACATTGCTAAGAGGGTTTCAATTTTAGCAGAAGATCGATTTGAATATAAACTAGTGAATATGAATATAAATAATTATTTGCCTTTCAAGCAGACAGATGCAGTTTTTAAATATAGGATTTTAATTATAAACTGATAAAGTTTTGAAAATATTATGGTGTATTGTCGGTGCAATAATACGAGATATCAATATTCGAACATCCATTGTGCTTTGCTCAGGGTGGTGCTTAGATATGCAGCTTTTGAAATGGTTTTCTGGCATAAATATTGAGATTACATGCAAATTGCTTTGACTCCCAACAAATAAAATGATATTGCATACAGAGGGTTCTAAATGGCAACGTATGAGTTGGAAATACATAAGAATCACTCTCAGTACTACCGTATGAATTGGGAATACAAACAATTGGCTCTGATTGCTAACATATTAGTTGAAAATAATTACAGATGGCTCTGATAGCCGACATATATTAGATTGACAATATATACAAAAAGCTTTAAATTCCAAATTACAAATTGAGAATGCGTATTGCAACGGCCAAGTTGACCGTTGCAAAATCTTGGGAAATGGAAAGAATAGGCATTTAGGCCAAAGTGCCTAAATTTGTAGGATCTTTAAATAAATAAAACAAACTTTCAAACTTTGTAAAATAGTACAAACGAATAAAGGTAGGGTGGACTAGGACTAAATTTAATAAATTATAATTTTAAAATATCTCAAAAACTAAATTAACCTAACATTCATAACATAAAATTCAGGCTGTAGAGTTGTTATTGTTCATGTATTATAGATATTTATCAATATTCTGTATTTATGTAAATTAAATTTTATTTGTTAATTCAGCATAAATATTTCTCTCTACTATCATTACATAATAAAAACAACTTAGTTTATTGAAATACATAAATTTTATACATATATGAAGCATTCGAAATATATAAATACAGCAATAATAACAAATTAATAAAGGGAAAAATACAAATATATTCTAAATTTGATACTCTATTCAATATCTATATTGTTACGCCAACAAGATAAACTTGGCTATTTGTATAGGTTTCCAAACAATACTTTTTCTAATTAAACATATGTTTTATATCTGGCAATAATATATTAATCACTACTGATGATGTTTTTGCTGTTTATCAGAGAAAAGCTTTAAATGACAATTAATAAATAATTCATGTACTTGAATAACCTCAGTTGTTTTAGATTATTATATTTGAAAACCATATCCGGTGAATGAATGGTAATCCTGCAGTTGCTACCCAGTCGCGTAAGAATTCCTGTCGAAGAAGAAGCATACATTAACGCCAAACAAGTATGTACCAGATATATCGCTCACTCTTAGTTGAGCTAAGAATCTAAAGTACTATAGTCACCTTAGTCACACAAAGAACTCTCAACATCCTGAGCGCTGATAAAAAGAGGGGCAGCCTAAATATCGTAGAACCAATCCTATAAAGAGTCAAGCTTTGGCCCACTTTTGCTTAACCACAGGTCTTGACTACTTGTGAGTTCATCTCCACCGCATTGGCCTCACTGTCGCAATGAAACCCGTCCATTGTGCCATCTTGCAAGAACAACCAGTCTCTACGGGAACAGCATGTTACAACGGCCAAATTGGCCGTTGCAAAAATCTAGCTAATTAGAAAGAATAGGCATTTAGTGCAAAGTGCCTAGATTCGTAAGAATGTTAAATAAATAAAACATATATTGTAAAATATAACAAAATGTGTAAAAGTAAGGTAGATTAGGCTTAAAATTAATACATTATGATTAATTAATATGCCTTGGTATAAAACATATTTAACCTATTTTAAAATATGTTAACAAACAAATTAACCTAACATTCATAGCCTATAATTCAGGCGATAAAAATTTAAAGCTATATTTCGATGAACAAAGTCGAGATAACCAAGTTGTTTATAAAATCTTTCAACAGGGTCATAAAAGGCGCTGCAATCAAAAAGACTTGCTAAAATAAGACAAGGTGCTAAGTAAAGAAATATAAATAAATAAATAGTTTTAACCAAAAATTGAAATTCACAGGAAAACATCATTTATAGTAAAACGATGTAATTCAAGTCAAAATAAAATAGTTAATCAAAACACTAGCGTAATGTTGTCGCAATCACAACTAACTAAGCAATACTCATTAGCATTACTCGTAACGAGGCACTCAAAGAAAACGGAAGTGTAGTATTAAGATCTTGAATTAATGGGTCATAAGATGTATTAAAAACTTAAAATGGTTCAAGGTACGGACGTTTTAGGATATTTGAGCTACATACAAATATATCATCACCACCTCGATCTGCAAAATGTGACATTATAAAGTTCCGGAATTAGTGGATTTGAAGAAAATGCCGTTCATAAAACACATTTAAGATATAATAAATTACATTGTATAAGGTTTGAAAAACCAACCAATTTAGTAAAATGAATATCCAAAAAAAAACAAGATATTTAACAAGGCTGGATGTGAGGAAGCAGTTTCAAGAGAAGAATTAGAGAAGAAAGAAGTCATTAGTATAAGGTTTTATAAACAAAAATATTCATTTCAATTACCCTTTATTTCGATCCATATTAAATCAAATTTAAAATTCAATAAAAAGAAATAGCCTAAGAGAAATAAACCACACTGAATTAAAATTTTAATTTTAAACTTTTCCATTAACGCCAAACAAGTAGGTGTACCAGCCTAACCAGATATATCGCTCACTCTAAGTTGAGCTAAGAATCTGATAAGTACTATAGTCACCTTTGGCACACAAAGAACTCTCAACATCCTGAGCACTGATAAAAAGAGGGGCAGCCAAAATATCGTAGAACCAATCCTATAAAGATGCAAGCTTTGGCCCACTTTTGCTTAGCCACAGGTCATGACTAACTGCGAGTTCATTTCCACTCGAATTTGGTGAAAACGCCGTATATTAAAAATTTTAAAAATCATAGTAAATTACATTGAAAAGGTTTCGACCGACAACCAATTTAGTAGAATAAGTAACCAAGAACAACAAGATATTTAGCAAGGAATACTGGATGTGAGAAAGCCGTTTCAACACCTGATCCAGAAAGGAAGAAATCATCAGTCTAAGGCTTTATATTCAGTACCAAGTAATTGCTTGAGAAAATTAATCCACTTTTAAGCTAGTTGAATTAAAATTTAACTTGTACAAATTGACCCCATACAACCGTTGCATGATACGGAGAGAAATTATATAATTATGTCAAATATGTTCAACATCACCTTATTTCTTAAACAAATAATATAATTTCTCCATTGGTTTTATAAGAATGTAATTGTGTATAAGTAAATGTGTTTCAATATGTATAACCAAATGCTAAAGTAGAAGCTAACCAGTTTTGGGTAAATCTTTGGCAGATTCACATATTAGGCTATGTGGGTATAGAAATATGAGAAGATATGTGGGTAAATATGAGTAGGTTTATAAATCTTTGCCACATTTACATATTTTGTTTTTGATTCGTGTAACAGATATTAGAAGTAAATTTAAATGGTATATTTGAAATATAGAGGATATCATATGTTGGAAATTATTAGGCTTTCTATGTATAATAATATAAGAATAGAGTGTGAAAATTAAGGCCTAGGTTAAATGGAGAGCACTTAGCCTAATCTGAATATAAGGTGAATAACCTATAACTATACATGTGATAACAGTATAGTAAAATAAACTAATTACTCGTACAATATAATTAGATTGACCAATACATATTTTTGGAAAGGGGATTTATTTTTTATTTTAAAATCGGAGTTCGGTATTAAATTTAGATAATTTGCTGTTTTTACACAAATAGATATTCGTTGATTAAAAAATTAGACAATGGGTTAGGCCTTAAATAAAATATAATTTGCTATTTTTCAATATAAAGCATTTTTTATAAGGGTTATTGTAGGTTATGATTTAAATAAGATCGTAACTGTTAAACAAACAAAAATTAATAAATAGATAATTGAATAAGTAATGAATAAAAAATTGCAACTTTCAATTACCTTTGAGTTTTATTTCATTTAAAGTAAGTTTTACTGGTTGCCCAATTATAGCCTTTAATTGTGAAGTGTCTCTGAAGGAATACATAATCCCGATAAAAGCCTTTAAAGGCTTATAGGTGGCTAATGGGGATTTCGTTATAACCTCAGGAGTTGGTTCTCCGAAGAGGTGTATTCCTTGAAGTATCGTTCCAGAGTTCGAATTCAAAGGATAAACTATTACTTTTCTTGCGGAAAAGGAGTTGTTAACCATCATAAGGTAAGAGGAGGAAGGAGATGAGTTGGCCGAGAGTATGATAGTAGAAAAGGGTTGAAGGTAAGCAATGAAAAGGCATTATTTATTGTACAGGACTGTCAGGCTCTAATATATCCGAATATCGACATCATCAAATGGTAAAAGAACAAAGAGCGTTAACGGTAGAGAGAAGTAGGACTAGATGTAAACCTTTGTAATAAAAAACGTAGGTTTTCCATTCGCTGTGACGTATTATTTAATTCCTTTTAGCGCATCTCATAGTCACTCGTAATAAAATTATCTAATTCCTTCTACTATTCTCTTTACAGAAGTGTATGATATTTATAGTCTACTAATTTTTATTTAACAGATCAAAACCATGTATCGAAAATTTAACTATGTAAATTATTTACACTTAAAACTAATAAAATACATATACATTTTCTGAATTGTTTTAAAAATTTAAATAATTCTACCTGTTATACTTCATATAAATAAACATAGGCATTCAGCTCGAAATAAAATTCCAAGATCGCAATCTGTACGAAGGGGGAACCTTAGCAACAATAAACTGCAGCATTTATTTCGCCTTACAAATTTTACTGGAATTGTTAAGATTAGAACATTTAATTACGAAAATCCTAAGCCTTTTAAAAGGTTTGACTTTTAGTTGCTACTTACGTATTTAAAAACGAAGAGAAACCCTTGAGAGTAAATTATAAATCATGCACTTTAAACAAGAATAAAGGGTAATCTTTATTACCTAAATTACGGGCTAAATTACGGATATGTATAAGCCTGCGAAACATAGCAGGGACTAGTGATGCGACTGAGAGGAGTTCACTGACAAGTGGAGATTGAAGATCAGGCGACTGTCAAACTCTCTCTTTAGGCGAACTATTGAACAAGACTGAACCAGAAGGGTCATCCACAACTCTAAATGTCAAGTAGGCAACAGCACATAGGCTGAACAAGACTCAGTCAAGAAGGAGGAATTTGGGTACTCCAAGGTTATGAATAGTCTGTCTGTCGCGACATTAGCTACATAAAAATACGAGAAAATTGGTTTTAGGTATAGATCTGAATTTGAGGAAAGGTTTCTGCAAAAGTAGGACGTTCTTTGGTTTGTTTGAGAATTCCAATGACTCTGGCTAAGTCTCGTGCGTAATAAGTTAATCGTAAGCTCCGAACTGAACGATTGTTTGGTACATACTCTAACCTCTATTAATAATTTTGTATTTTGTTCAGTGAAACTTAATGAATCAATTTTATATTAGTTTATAACTTTCTGATCTCTAATAGTTTGGAACTCTATTAGTCCGAACTATAGTCCACACTATAATAATAGTTCCAAACTATCTGTAAAAAGAGTACGCACAATCTACTGCGAACTCTGCGTACCTAATCCTACACTTCTTCCCTTCTGTGACCTATGTTCTGATCTGAGATAGGAGTCGTCTCTATTCTCATCTTGCGTTTTTCTTATTCATCTTGGTCTCTTCTTGCACCTTCTCATCTATGTTTATCTTCGAATTCATTTTCCTAATAAGTGTTATGAACTGCATCAAAACAAAGTTATTTATTTTATAAGATCCAACTAGTTACTAACTTCACGCTGTCATTACTTATTATTGAACGTTATTCAATTACCAGCGGTATTTAGCACTTGGCAATCTTTTTTAGTGAAACTTTGAATTAATGAACTATTGAACATTTGAAATTATCTCAATAAAGTGTTTAAATGAAACGGTGTTTATACCCGGCTCCATCGGTTTCCATTGCGGAAAACATTTATTCCACGTAAGTTAGTGTTTCAGTTATTTCCACTATTCCAACTCTTTTTCCAACTCTTTCTTAGATTATAATGTCAAGGAAACTAACAGATTTGCCCTTTTTAATATATCTGTGTGTTCCTCCGAAAAGTTATTATTTTCTCTCTTTTTTGTAAAACGTAAGGGCTGATGCCCCCAACGAAACAGAAATGACACTTAATTTTTTGTAAAATAACGTTTTGTTTTGGCCTTTCAGTAAAAACACTTTACCCCCATAATCTAATTTTCAACGTAACTAAAAGGTCACAACTTCCCAAACATATATCAAAAGTAAAATGTCAAAGTTTGACAAGAGCATAATTAAAACATGAGATTTATTGTGTTGCGGTGATTGGTTTAATGTCGGCTGTCAATATCATTTTCATTTAAAGTATTGCTTTGATATTTTTAGAACACTAATTACATTTCACTGTGGTATTGAATTTTAAAATAATATTATTGGCGTTTTTATTTATAACAACAGACTATTTATTTATTGATTAGTTATTTGATAGCTATTTAATAGTAGTTATTTATTTATTTTAAACTATTTTCTTACTAATAACAGTCATTGTGCAATCATCTATCACTACTTTATTAATTTACCCAAGTTTAAATCAATCCGTCAAAAATCTTGAGTGCAGCATTACCTATGTGGGATCTACAATATTCTAAGTGTTGTACTTCACAATAATGATTTTGAGAGACTTGAATTAAAATTATTTTACAATAAAAGCGTTTAAAATCCTACCTTATCAAGAGATATTTAAATCCTAAAAGGCTCTTAATAGATTGCAAAATCTGTGGCATACCCCCAGTTCATTTTATTTGTTATTTGCAAACAATATAATGACAACTAAAGTAGCAACACTAGGAAAATATCATTTTCAATTATCTTATTCTTACAGTTATTAATTGAAAAACATTTTAGTACGCAGATTATCTAAATTAATACTGAATTGTTTTATAAATGTAGTAAAACATCGATAATACGAGTAGTATTGTTCTTGTGTAGTAATATTGTCCAGCTTATATGTTACTTCTAATCGTATGTCGGAAACTCTTCAGAGAATTCCGCGGGAATGTATAACAGCTCTAACACATTAAGGTTTACTTCCGGACCTAAAGCTGAAACTCTGAACAACTCAGGAAAAGTGCCAGGACAGCTGAAAATGTGCGCTGGAGTTAGTCATGTCTCCGGATAGATGTGACAGTTTTAGGTTTTCTCTCCCTCTTTGATGTCCTTTCCTCTGTCATGACCACTTCTTAGTCAAACTATGGTGTTTGTTACTGATCCATCCTCATTGATCATACAAGGCTGTGATTTCTTTGATGGATCAGCTTTATTTATATTTCCAGCAACAGCAATTTAAAGTATCAACTCACCCACACTCCTACGTTAAGATAATAAACATGTCAAACGTTTGATGCTGCAATTCTAAGACTCGCAATGTGTTTAGGAATAGGCGCCAGATGGTGAGAGCATTCGTCAGTTGGTGCTTATAAGCAATCAATAAAACTTTCACCAGACATTTGTTGAAAAGCAGAGAACTGTTTTGTTCGACTAAACAATAAGAAATGGCGTCTTGATTGTTCAAGAAATTTACTTCCAACATCACAGCAGCCGTCCAATTTAAAATTGGAAAAGAAAATATCTTATTTATTTCCTGTCAGCGCCGTTTTCTTCCGGAAAAGAACCAAACTTCCGGAATAAAAGTTTTAATAAGTGGAAAGTGAATGATTGTGGTTCGGAGGTTAGAAATGGATTTCAGTATTTTTGTTTCTTCGTGTTGGTATTTTGCTTTATTATTTCTTAGATGGACTTTGCTAAAAGACATGAAGTTACGTAAACTTATAATTTGTAGACATAAAATATTATTATTAATTTGTTTTACTCCTTTATTTGTTACTATTTTGGTTTGTAAAACTTTCTGATGGTAAATTATTCTATTTCAAATTTTATTACAAGAGTGTTTCACTGAAGTGATTTTATGTAGGCCTATATTGTTGCCGCATTTGGATCTAGACTATAACATAATCATTTTTACTTATACTTTTTTATTTTTATTTTGTAAGTCTTTTCTCTGTTCAATTTGTTTTCAGTTTCAGATATTGTTCATCGATTTTAATGTCTGGCATTTATTCTTTCGTAAGTCTTTTGTTATACTTTGTTAAGAAAGACTACGCATTCTCGTTATTATGCTCAGTCGTCAATGTCTACCATTTCAGCCCCATATAAACACTTTACAAACTACGACATAGGTGTAACATTTCAAATTTCACTGCTGACTTCCGCACACACCATACGAATACTAACTGTTCTGTTTTTATTAACATTATTTTCATTGTAAAAAATATTACATTATTATCTCAATCCTATTTCAGTGACCTCATCGTCTTTAGTGAGTTATACTTTTTCAAAAAAAATTACAACAATGACTTCTAGCTCTGAACAAGATTTCTGTACATATACATAGAAATTGAGATTTTCGTTACATTTAGTTTTAAAATGACTACCAATAGTAATGAAATTTTTACATCGTTTTATGACAAAATTCTTCTGAAATAGATATTTTCACTCGAGTTTACATTACCATGGCACCGGATGTTTACACTTTTTTTAGAAGCCGAAAATATCTTTCATAAAAATAACATTTGTATCAATTTTTGTAGGTTTTGTTTTCGCTGATAGTGGGAAAAAAAGTCTTTTCCGGTCATAAGTTTGGACCATTTGTTATTAGCTTAACTTGTGAAGTGAAGGTAACAATTAATTTTTAATCCACACTGACTCATAGATCATAATTTATCGACTAAAATTACAAGACAACATCAGAGAGTTTCAACTTATATAAGAACTAAATTACAACAAATTAAAACTTTAAAATCGTAAAAAGAGTTTTTGTAAATTAGAGAATAAAATTATGGAACTGAATTTTATATTTTTCAGTCCAACAGAAAATGAAAAAAGTTGCTCTTATTTCTGTTCAGAAAGAGTACCATCTTATAATAAATTTCAACAGCTCAGTATAAATTTGTTTATGCGTATATTTAAAGTGTAACTCCTGCACACGCCATTACGCACAACCTTTTCCTTATTTTATTGTAGCCCTTAAAGGTAAAATCTTGAAAGTTTCCTTCCAAACCGTTAGACGTCTTGAACGTTATGTATGTACTTCGGCGAGAACTTTACACGACCTGAATTTACCATAGTGCCACAATTTACCATGGTGAATTTTCTGGAAAATAAACTAAATTTAGTGTTAAAAAACTTCAGTATTTTTATCAGATAATTAAAATTTATGTATAAAATATTTTGTGATATTTAGTTAACGGTTTCGTTTTTTTCGTATTATTTATGTTCATTACATTTGGATTTCACGTTTTAAAAGTGAGTCGTTTTAATCATCACATCAGCTTCGCAAAATTAATAATATTGGGTATAAACAAATTAATATATCAATAAAAACAAATAACAGTTAATTATAAAAATTATTTTAAAGAATTACCAGAACTTTAACTGTCTATATTTTCAAATTAGACGTTTGTCGTGTGTATTTTTTTGCCTGTGGGCCTATTACATGGTTTCATTTGTTTATTTTATTATTTTTTCATCAGAACCCCAAGGAACATGTGACTTTTCTTTTATATGTAGTTAAAATACAATGTTACATCACTACGTTTACCGACCTTTCATGATAAATCGATGCCTTCCACATGTTATCTCTCGGTTGCATAATTATTTTAGATTCAATACAAGTTATAACGATAAAAGGCACCTGAGTAGGGGATGAATGTACTAGACCCTCTGACGTGGTGTCGCCTGCGAACTGTTTGGTAAAAATCTAAATCTGTGCGCCAGCCCTTGAGCAAAGTTTAATATTGTGGCAGAGACCTATCAGCACAATGAACACTTCCCTCAGAAAATACAACTTTCTTTTATGAAACATATCGCTCTCAATTACCCTTTAATAGAAAATTAATTTTCATTTTAAAAATAATGTTGTTTTTAACTTCTTTTTCAGACACTCAGAACAGAGATCGTACATCATACCTTCATTGTTCTAAATGAAGGTTAAATTGGCAACGTCGGTGACTAGATATTTATTCGTATTGTATGTATGCTGTAAGTAGAAGTTCCAATTTGTACAGACAAGGTCGCATAAATTAAAAGTTACGATCATGCTCTCTCCATTACCAAGATGCAAGAAGATTAAACTCAAATAAATGCATTAATTTGGTGTTTAAATTATAAATATTCGAATACTAAGGCTATGAGTAATTTTAAGTATCTTAACGCTTATGGTAGTATTCTATTTACACTGGTAATCAGAGAAAGAAAAACTACGAATGCATCTCTGTGAAGTAGATTTTCATTCTATCGTAAATTGTAACCTACCGGTTATTTGAAAATCTGTATATGATTTAATTTATTTTATAAACAACACTTTTTATTCACTAAATAATTGGTCTTTAAACTTTGAAAAGACTCATCAGGTTAGTTGTTTTCCTGGCCAATTGTGTTTTAAGATTTCGCTTAAGCAGACTTAGGTGCCTATTCAAATCATTCTTAAGAACAAAATGTACAAATATATATATATATATATATATATATATATATATATATATATATATATAAATTTGAACCAATTTATATAAGAATGTATATATTTATTCATGTAAGACTGAATCTAATTACATCTATAACTGGTTATATGTCAAAATATAGTTGTTTTAAGGCTGAAACATATTTGTTAGTTATATATATATATATTTTTTTTATATAACAAGTCGTTACACAATAAAATTAACCAAATTAAACTGTAAGAAAGCAAAGCTACAATGTTGACACCACAAGATGTCGCGTGTGTTACCTGGATCCATTTCGTGTATTCATGCTAGTGTCTTTGTGATGCGTCCAGTTCACATCAAACATAAAACCAATCATTGGCGATATAGGTTTTGCAAAGTACGGGATAACCAGTTCCCCATTATTTGTTCCTATTGATCCTACTTATTATTTTTCCTATATTTACTATTTATGACCTTGAAATAAAATCACAAAGCTAAAAGTGAAAATAAAAAAATAACACGAAAAAGCTTGCTCGCCAACAACTTGGGAACGAAAGTTTCACAGTTTATTTCATGATCAAAGTTCACTTATGATTGTATATACCAATTATTTATCCATGTAAAATTATTATTTCATGTAAAATACAAAGACCATCCCTACAATTTATCTAAGGAAGAAATTTTTTATACTAACATTTTTTATCTGCCTATAAGCGTTGAAGGTTTACCTGGCATTATTAAAAACAGCATTATCTTGAAAGTCTTCGAGGGCGTCCTTAGATATATTCTATTTAAATTCACTTTAAAACAGGTGTTTTCTTTAGAACATTATTACAGAAAACAGTTCTCAACATTTCGCCGACATCGTGACAGTTTTTCACGAGTTTCCACAATACTTGACGTTCAGTGGCTTCTCGGCGATTTCGTCAATCTGTGTTGTACGACGGTAACAACAAGAAATACGGAAATAAACACAGCCGGGCACAGCACACTGCTCATTAACTCTCGGGCTTATTGCGAGATAGAGGGTGGGGTTATACGTCATATCTCAGCCGCCATATTGGATAGGTTTGTGTATTTATTGGACACATGTTATACAATCGGATTCTCTAAATAACAATGGTGTTACCAACTATATTATTACATATTACAAATAATAGGTAATTATTTTTATCTACAAATTATTTTATACACTTAATTTAAAACTGTATATCAAATACAAACAAATCAATTTTCTTTTCAATAGTGTAATTAATTAGAGCACAAATGATTTATCAATTTTTTTTAAAGAGTGCCATTGATTTAGTTAATTATTTCACCAAAGGGGTCGCAAAAATTATGAACTTCCTATTAAAATATTTATAATACAGGTAATATTACTGACCTCATATTTGATACATGTCATCCAATTTAGAATTCCACGTTTTTTGCAATATTAGATCAGTATTACACAGAAACGGATTTCGAAAACAGAGTGGCGGCGATAAGACCCACCGTGCGGGGGCGGTCTTCAGGGGTCCTCAACGGCCCTTTCAAAATAAAAAATCAAGCGTGAATGAAAATGGAAACAACATAGAAACCTCCAATCGTCCACAACTATCGGCTACCCACACGCTGCAATCGGCAGTGCTGCAAGCTGAATGAATGTAAGTTATGTGAACAATTTATGTGAACTTTCATAATAAAATGCGTGCTAGGAAGTTTCCTGCTTACGCAGCTTTTGTATTATATAGGTGGTGAGAACAGAGCCCCGGCAGTGTGTAAGTCGCCTCTGTATCGCACAGACGTTTTCCGTCCAGCTGAATGTACATCAGTTGAATTTATGTTTTTATTAAGCTAAATTATTGTAACCATTTCAAAATTAAATGTTTCTTAATTAAGAAAGGTTTGTAAAAATAAAATCATTTTTAAAAACCGTTCGAGCTTAATATAACACGTAACCGGCGCAGTCGGTAGGACATCTCGGGAGAATTAATTAACATAATTTTTATCGATTTCAATCGTTAACCGAGATACTGCAAAAAAACTCGATTCATTACAGAGCGCATATCTGTAACGATATCAAGAAAACTTTAGTAGAGTGAATATCTACAACAACTTAATAGAGCGCATATCTATTAAGAGCACGAGTGAATATCGTGTAAGAGAAAAGTGAAAAGTGAAATAGTAGTTCAAATGAGCAAAGTATTTTGGATCCACTTGTAAGTAGGATCCACTTATAGGCCCAACTACCAAAATATACTAACCAATTTACTAAACCTAACTCATACGTACAGCAAAACCAACAACCGAGACAATCTAACAATTACACACCACTAAAAGTTCATCAAAAATTTGAACCAGAACCAATGAGAATTTCCACACGTCAAACAGGGAACACAATTAGACAAAATAGACTATCAGACAGGGAAACCAATAAAAGAAGAAAATTACGATCAAACTATGAATCGATTGACTGAACAGAGGACTAACTCTTATCTAACCGAACAAACGGATTATGAACCGCAAGAGGACCCTGACACCTACATAGACTTTGATGATTCAACGCAACAGGAAAACGCATGTGGATTCACTCGAGAGGACAATCATACCCAAAATCATTTTTTAAGACTAACCATAATAAAAAGACATTTTCCATAATGCATATCGAAGATGACACAATCGAACTACCGTACATCCACGATCCCAAGACCAACCTAAAGATGCTGATTGACACTGGAAGCACGAGATCATTTATTAAAAAATCAATAGCTTTCCAATTTTTCAAAAACACCCTAAAACAAGAACCATTTGAAGTGAGTACAGCTCATGGAGTATCAAAAGAAAAATACAGTTGTACACTACCACTTTTTGGAAAAAAACAACCAAATTCTATTTATTTGATTTCCATAAAGATTTCGACTTCAAAAATTAATTTAAATTTTGTGAATGATAAATTAATATTTCGCAATAAGCAAATCCCGATTAAATATTCTAACACAGAAGAACAAAATAATAATAATAATTATTATTATTATAAAGGCGGAACTTCCTATTAAAATATGTATAATACAGGTTATTACCTGACCGGTCTTAAGGGGACCCCAACTGCCCTTCCAAAATAAAAAATCAAGCGTGAATGAAAATGGAAACTACTTAGATACCTCCAATCGTTCACAACTATCGGCTACCCACACGCTGAAATCGGCAGTGCTGCAAGCTGCTACTGCACTGAAAGAAAACCATTGCAATTTTAGTATTAGAAAATTTTACTAATTTGGCATAAGGCAATCTATTGACAGAAACGTATAAACTCAATAGTATATTTGTATAATTATGCTATTATAGCATAGCATCTACTTATACTAGAATACAGAGATTCCTCATGATTAGCGGGGGCTACGTTCCTCGAATTACCGCGTATAGTGAAACGGAAAATACTAAAACCAACTGTATATGAAAAGGGGATGGTTACGTGCCTCATCAAAAACGTTACAATTATTGCCAGTTATACTCTCACTTGTAACACAGTTTGGAATATTTACGTACTACATAATTACATATCAAATATGAAATGATAACCAATTTCTAAGGTATTAAACAAAAACTAAATAATCAGGACTTTGTACTAAAGCATGCAACATCAACTGAGTTACTATATTTAGTATTCCAGTCTTGGATTCAACTTTGATTACAGTCCGACTTACGATCATTACCTAAATAAACATCTAATATTACAGAAAATAATAATAAACCATACTAATAATTATATACTGAAGTTGATATTTATTTTGGCTGTGTATGACTGTTTGTTTTGCATAATAATAATAAAATAATCTCATCTGTCATAAGACTATCTTAAAGTATAAGCTCAAATTAAGTGTATATACATATAACCAAATTATACAAACATACTAATAAATATATTAATACATAAATTAAACATAACATGTCCATACAAACATTTATACATATAGTTCACCGTGAGATATTATTACCAATAAATCTTTATAAACATGCAAACCTACTACAAATTAAAACAATATACAAATACAATTTAACATAAAATATGTAACAGTTAATATTTAGAATGTTATTGTTATAAACTAATTAAAGTAGTTTGACACTCCATTTGTTACAAATTTTAGCTTATCATTCAGTTGTACACATAATGTAATGGATCCATAACTATGACATTGCAAAACATATGTTTCTCTAGTTGTAAATAACTGTAATTGCTGTGTATACTGTACTATACAAAATAACTTTATATATATATATATATATATATATGTGTGTGTGTGTGTGTATTAATATATATACTCTATAATTAAGTTGCGTGTTTCGTTATACACGAGAGGTTTACAAAAATGATTTTATTTCTAATAAATCTTTATTAATTTTGAATAATGATAATATTAGAAACTATTACAAGAATTACTTTTACATATGCGCTAGTATACTCGCACAAAACATGGAAGGAGAACTGTTCTAGACCAAAGGTTGTTACATCCTAAAGTTCACAATAGCTTCGCCGGTATTCAACACAAAACTGCGTAACCCAATATATACAATAGGTCATCATTATATTAGCTACATCTACAATACTTATTTATATAACATAAATAAATATATATATATATATATATATATATATATATATATATATATATATATATATATATATATATTGTTATCCTTATATGAATTATATTTCTATGTTAAATATGTATGATGAAATGATACAACTTTCATAAACAAGAATATATTACTTCATTTTAGTATTTATTGAAGCTTTTAGCTAGTTTACATTATCAGAATTTTCAAAACTTATAACCACTGTCCAGTTACGTGACTAGAGTAAGACTCTAGTCCTACTGTGAGTCTTACTCTAGTCACATAACTGGACAGTGGTGTAGGCCTACAAGTTTTGAAAATGCTGATAATGTAATTTAGCGAAAAGCTTCAATAATACTAAAATGAAGTAATATATTCTTGTTTATGGAAGTTGCTTTATTTTACCATATATATATATATATATATATATATATATATATATATATATATATATATAATTGATAACTAATGTATACACATTTTATAAAGTATAGCCTATTTTCAGAATATATATAATAGATTAAATATTTGTCTTATTTTTTGAAATAATTTTATGAACAAACTAACAAACAAATATTATTTTCAATATTTTATGTATTTTGCTTTGTGACTCAGTCAGTCAGCAATAAAAGCAGTTTTAAGACACTGGTGAACCTGTTTTACGGCGACTGTCAACTTTACCACTGGCTGCGGGCAGGAGAGTGGATCAGGACTGCTGAATCATGGGACCTTTATTTTGTATAGATGGGTAAATACTGCGTGGTGCATAGGTACTGTAACTTTTAAAATCGGGAAAGGACAAAGAAGACTATTTTTTTAATGCATTGTTTTATTTTGTAAGTAATAGGCTTTAAACTACGCGACTAATATGTCAACTAAGTAACTATTTCCATTTACTCAAATCCAATCTTGAACCTTGCTAGTCGGGGGTTTAGTACATAACATTACTTGCCTTTTATAGCTATAATTTCATCTCAGCGAACTTGCATATATGAAACAGACACCGTATTATTCTGTCAGATTTACCTGTAACCACTTTTCTCTGCTATTGGCAGCTAAGTACTTCAACCAATACTTTAGCTTTATATTATATTTCTTTCGGGAAATAAAACCTAACGAGAGATATTATATTCCGGTATTGTGCATTAAAATGTTGCCCCTTATTACTGTCCCGCATGTATTGCAGAGTAATTACTGTGTAGGTGGAAACGTTCCTTCAATAGTAGATCACTTTATGCGTAACCGTGGGGAATGCAACGGTTTTATGATTTCACGTCTAAATTGTATTTAGAATTTCAACATTAAAACAGTTGTTTTAGCATTTAGGGGAGTGCCGTCAGAAGTGAAAAGGTTTATAGCTACGTTTACAGAAATTTCGAATTCAGAAAAATATTAAATTTTTTAATGAGAAATTAGCTAAATACTTGTATCAGACGCGCCTAAGAATGTTTTTATTTTAAAAGTTGCATTAGACATAGATAAATTAATATTATTGTTATACTGTATTATTATTGTACACTACACAACGTAAAATACATTTGATAATATATTTACTTTCTAAAGGCTAGGAATAACATAATATTCTTATTATTAGGAATAATATATTTTTTAGTGCCGATATATTCAACCCCCTCTCCCGCTTTTCACTGATTTTACACATTGACATTTTTCGGGAGCTCCCGTCTCCATGATATGTGCCTAAGTAGTAATTAAGTAGGATACGAGTATATTTCCCTCTTTCAATGGTTATATAGTACTGTCGTATGTTGTTTGAATCGAGTGAGCAATGTACTTCTATATAGGCCTACTGTCCAACTATCTCCCATGATATCTTTTCTAACTGCAGATTCTGTTATTTTGTTGTTCAAGTCCAAGACTCTTAATAAAGATAAGGACTTGTGGGTTAATATCATGGAAATGTTTCAAATCCAAGAAGCCCTGCAAAATAAAGAAGCTGTTTTAAATTATTTGTATGGGTGTCAGTCTTGGGCAATTCAGAATAAATGCAATGATATAAGCACTGAGACATGGAGATATATGGTTAATTGTTTAGTACAAAAGAACACTTCAAATAGATAGGAATTCCCTAAACGCCTCGAGTATACAGACGAAACTGCGGATGGCGGGTAGAAGTACAACAAATTAGCAAAAAAAAACATTTGTTATCGTAACTTTTCATTTTCAAATTCAGATTTTACAATTATTCAATTAACAATGTTTTCAATTTTATTCAATGAACTCAATTAAATGAATTATATTTAGACATATATTTTAAGTCATTAGAGAATATATATATATATATATATATATATATATATATATATATATATATATATATATATACAGCGTATTGTATTTACAGTCATATATTATACACAGAATATTAATTTTCATTTTACACATTTAGAAATTATAATTGTCTATAGAAAAATAGTTTAAACCAATGTAAATGTACAAACACAATAGTAACAAAACCTTCAAACGATATTAACAGCTCTTCTATGAACTCATAAATTATCACGTAATTTAACAAAATATAAGGGTTTTTTATTTTATAATATTGGATGAAAATTATTAAAGTTAACCACCAAACTCTATGTGAAGAAGGAAACAGCTGTCCTAATCAGGCGTCATAAAAGTTCCGCAAAACTTCAGGACGATTTAGATCTCTGGGTTGTTACGAATTCTCGTAAAAAAATTGGTAAGAAATTACGTTACGTCTACCGATATCTCAAATGGAAGTTATTTTCATATTACGTTTCATAAATTTTCAGTTAGGCCACCTCAAGTAGAATGTTTTTCAATAGAGTTGTAAGTATTTAAAATTAGAAAAAAATTACCAAGAAAGTTATAATGTAACATAAATCACCTAAATATAAACTCAAATCGCCACACAAGACGGGCACGAAGCAGTACAATTAACTTATAATAATAATTGGAATGCACACTGGTAACAGACTCGGCGTTGTGAACATTAGAAAGCATGGTGACGTATTGCGGCTCAACCAATTAAGGAAAATAAAATTAAACCTGTCGCCCGTAACAAGTTTGACGCCTTAAATGAACGTTTGCTATTCGTGGCTAAATTGTTTGTTTTTACTTCTAATTAGTACTTGGCGAAAAGCTAATTTCGAGTTCAGTATATATTTTTTACTGTTTTCGACAAATGAAGGAGTTAAATATTTTGGTGAAATAAGTGAAACAAAAGCCCCTGCCACATGCTATTATTTACATTAGACCTTTTATGGGATTTTAATTTATTTATACACTAACTATACTAAGTGGGAATGGACGCTTGTTAATGTAAGTTATGTAATCTAATTTAGCCTCAAATGTAGTAGACAATGTGTAGTACACGTGGTTGCTTAGTTTAGTATCATAAGATAAGCAGGTGTTTATAATACATAGAATGAGTTAAGTCAGCATCTCTATGGACAAAACTTGGGAGACGCTTTGGTTAGGCAGTGTATGTATAACGCTCGCAAGCTTTATTTTACTTTACTTTATCCAATGCCTGACCTTGGCAAAGAAGCCATTCGGCGTCGAGCCTCCCAGTAGAGACGAGACAATTGTGGAGTTATGTTCGCCAGTTAGGGGCACTTTGGCAGATGGTCGCCGTTCATTCTTTCTCCTAGACAAAGGGGACCGATGTCAGTGTCCACCAGACTAAGACGGTGAAGATGTGCCTGGAGGTAATCATGCCCAGTACAAGTACGAAAATGTCCGACGGCAGCCGCACTGCTTAGGTTTCGAGGTAGAGGCCAATCCAACAGTAACGTTTGCCACTTCTTTCTTCTACTTTCCTCCAGGTGAACTGATTTACAGTGTGGTCTGACTGCAGTTTCTATATGGCTTTTAGCAGATGTTAAGCTGACAAGGGAAATAGGCTGTGGCATGATAGACAATGTGTAGCACACGTGTACGTATAGGCCACATATATTGTTTAGCTTAGTATCATAAGATAAGCAGGTGTACATAGTTCATAGAATTAGGTAAGTCAGCATCTCCGTGGATAAATCTTGGGAGACGCTTTGGACCGGTAGTGTTTGTATAACGCTCGCAAGCACTGGTCACCTCTGTGAATAAGAGTTGTACCAGAACTGTCTTTGTAGTTAGTTTAATTCTAATTATATTAATAAAGTTGTATTTTTACAGCCAAAAATAAATTGTTTTTTTTTAACCAATCTGCCTTAAGAAGCTACGTAACTTGCATGTACGAATGATAAGGTAGTACTGTCTGTTATTGATAGTGTACGATTTATAATTAATTATGTGAGTCATTTGTAAAGTTACCATATAATTTATTCGTTTGAGTAAATTTCTCTATAATATTGAGAAATGTATTTGAGAATAATGTGAACATAACCTTCAAATGTCAGCGTTAACCTACCACAATGATTGGTTTTCGGAAATATATGTAATTTGTTTTGTTTAAATATTTTCTCTGAAAATTCATTTCCCATGCATATTCTGCAATTCAACAAAGCTCAGACTATTTTTATAACACAAAAAGAATCTTTCTTTAATAAATCATATATTTATAACTTTACTAATCCTTACTTCTCTTTAAAAATCTCCAAACACTTAGAAGCTAGGGTGAATAATAAGCTATTTGAGCTCTAACTGGCATGAAACTAGCGCGATATATAGTGAGGACCTCGTAATTGTAGACTTGGCCTTGAAAAATTGCACATAATCGCTCGTATAATACCACTTCTCAAAACATATTACATATTCAGAATGTTCTATACATCAACAGCTTCTGCATCCGACAAGTCTACACATATTTCAAGATTGCTTCTTGCAACATACCAAGGCTGATTTATACTGGAATTTATCTAATATCGATCCTATCTTGCAGGCCAGTCTTTTGACAGTCCTTATCTTGTTTGCAGGAAAGTATCGATACTGAACCTCTACCTCCCGGTTTGCCTATTGCGATCTCTCAAGGCCACGTTCACATTTACGTGGTCCACACTATACAGTTTGCCGCCGACATCACGTTTAGCTGTTAAGCTGTTTCTTCGTTCAATGTAGGAGTGTAGATACTATGAAACCTTCGTATCGGGACTTGAAGGAGAATCATATGTCCCGCGGGATAACGTATCCTGTCGCCATTAAGTAAATATTATAATTCATACTAATAATATTGAAACAAATAATATGCTTTAAAAGGAATAAAAAGGATTAAATGTATTAAAGGGATCAGGAATGTATTAAATCAGATGAAACTCCCTATAAGCATATAGGTAATCAACTAAAAGCTATTACGCATACAAAATTTACAGCAAGGTTATCAAAAATAAAACATCTTTGCACAAATTTTAATTTATGATGAATACACACTAAGGAAATTCTTTATGCAAAATAAAAAAATTGTAAAAACTTTGTAATTTAAAATACAAAAGTTCTTAATAGATTCTTAGTTAAACTCGAATATTACTTGTTGGGCCCTTTAATCTGAAGTATGTTCAAACTTTTATTTTAGTCGCTTTAAAATGACGTTAAAAGTTATGAACTTTCGTGAATAAAACAGTTTTGTTCCGCAGATTTCTTAGCATTTAAGACCTCATTGTGACAGATAGTAGGGATTGTAAGTGTTTAAAGAAAGCCAAGTCTTCCGGCTGTAAGTCCAACCATATATATAAGTAGTTAAAACAGTCATTAGAGCTTAAAGGAGGGGTTTTGGCTTCTCAAGGTCCTCCTCACTTCTATAGCTACAAATAGTGAAATAATATCACTTGTTATAAAATAGAGTTCATTGGAATTTTTAAAAAATGTCTAAAATATTTTACTGAGAAAAAGGAGAGAAAGGAATGTAGTATTAAAAAGATAACTTTTAAAATAATTAAAAAATCAAAACAATATAAAAATTAGTCATACAAATTTGAAAATTTGTTTACTTATTATTTGCCTGTTAGTAATAGCACAAAATTTTCAAAAAAATACTTTTATATAACAAAGTAGGTTTAACAAATTTGTATAACAGTTACATCAAATTAAGCAAATATACAATACAGGGTTTACTTGAAGTGTGTATAATTAAGACTGGGTAGCGAAAAGACATTTCTCTTTGTCCCGAATATGAGCATCCCAACTTAAGGGAATATTCCCTGCTTACGAAACGTCATAGTTCCCACTATTCTTAATATCAGGACATCTTTCTGGCCTTCACCTAGTCCTATCTAATCAACATCTCTGATCCTACCGCGGTGAAAATTGCATTAATGTCATGGATGAAACGTCATTAATCACCTGTTGGGTAAGTATCCATCATGGTAAGGTTCTTTTATAAAGCCATTTTGTAGGAGAACCAAATGTTTTGTCGCATTCCCCACAGTTCTATACGAAGGAATCTATGGTGTATATGTGTGTGTGTGTGTGTGTGTGTGTGTGTGTGTGTGTGTGTGTGTGTGTGTGTGTATGTGTGTGTGTGTGTGTGTGTGTGTGTGTGTGTGTATGTGTGTGTGTGTATGTGTATGAGTGTATGTGTGTGTGTGTGTGTGTGTGTGTGTGTGTATGTGTGTGTGTGTGTGTGTGTGTGTGTGTGTATGTGTGTGTATGTGTGTGTGTGTGTGTGTGTGTGTTTGTGTGTGTGTGTGTGTGTGTGTGTGTATGTGTGTATGTGTTTGTGCGTAAGTGTGTGTGTGTGTGTGTGTGTGTTAGTTATTAGGATTATACAAATACTACCGACTAGGTTTAGAGAATCGTAAATGTTATAGGAATGTGTAAATAAAAATATACACAACTGAAGAGTCAGACCAAACCTTAATAAAGATTACCTAGTCTCTTGAAGAGAAAAAAATATAAACATGACCTTCCGTAGACAAGTACGACTTTTAAAGGAAATAGAATAAGCCTAGGGATTTTAACCTAAAAATCAATCCCTTAATGTGCGCAATGATGTTTCCTAATTTCTAGTCTTTAGATATTCTCATCAGAATAAGTTGATATTAAAATAAAGGGAATAACAACCGAAAAGAGTCGAATATAAAAGGAATTTACGATGGAAAATAAAAAATATATACATAAATACATTATAAAAATAAATAAAATACGAAAACGAGCGCCTGGTTTTCAATATATACCAATATAAATAAGATCGAAAAAAACAGTTAATGTACGAAACAAAATGTCAAACAAAATATTGCAGTGGGATTTAATGGATATTTAAATGGTGACCAAAACTGCGTCGGTTTATCGTTAGTTAGAATATTGAGGGAGTAATTTAATTATAGAATTGGAATAGCTAAACTCTTGTTACTGCTTTATAAATGGTACAAAGAATAGGGAAACTGAGTTAAAGCGTTTTATTTTCGTATAATGTTCTGTTTAATTTTCAAAACCATAAAAAGAATAATAGGTTTTAAAATAAACCCATATAATGGAAAATTGATACTATTTTTAAAAAAAGCATCATAAAAGCGATGAGAAGTCACACTTTGTAAATATTTAATTATTTTACAAAATATATAGATTTGAATTTCTTACAGTAAAATTTACCTAAAGAAAAAATATAGGAATTAAAATGTTATCAAGAACAAACAAAAATAAACTCTACTCCTAACCACATTTAAAAATCCCAGACCTCAATAACTCCCTTCTCCCGTATTAAAACTTTTATTGAAGTTTGCTTCCACTTCGGGAGAAAATATAAATTAACAGGAAATAAATAAGATATTTTATTTTGCCATTTTAAATTGGCGGATGTTCCAAAAGCTATCAAGTAAATTCATTGAGCAATCAAAACGCTATTTGTTATTACTGGGACAAAACTGCTATGCTTTCAATGATAGTCTGTGACATTGATTAATCACATGCGTAGAGTAACAATAACTGGCAACTACTCACTAGTATGCGCTTGAACATGGCGATGTGTAGCTGTAACTACCGCAATATTTGTCAATAACCCTTAATATTTACAGAAACCTAAATGGAGATGTATAAAAGGGACATGCTTCTCTATTAATAGGAACATTCGATATTACGGCTATGTATTCATACTTAAATTAATAGAATATTCTATATTTTTGGCGGTTTGTGTTATCATATAAATAAATCTAATATCACCAATAGAAAATTGTTTTGTGGTATTGAAAATCGATACTGTCATAGTTTTGTGGGTTATATAATTGGTTTATTTAATTACACAACGTAAACGATTCTACGAAAATAATGTCCCAATGATGTAATCTTTAGCAGTGAAATTAGAAACGAGCAGGAAATACTTAACAATGTGATGCAGCTGTAATTTCAAACCACATTCATGACCTTTTTCCCATTAAAGTGCCGATAATGTACAGCGACAATTACCCAATTGGTGCTGAATTCAAGCTGTATTTTTGTATAAAGCAGGGTTTTCCATTGGGGTTCACATTAGGTTAATTACTCATTTGTTAACCTTAGTTAATCTAATTAGTGTAAACATATATTAATTTATTACTTGGAAACAAAGTAAGAAATGTAAATAATTTTGTACGTTGGAGTGTTCTAAACCAGTGTTTGTATTTACACTAAATTGTAGCAATATTTGCTATCAAAGACTCATTTGTGTAGGCCAGTTTAGATAGAATAGAATACCTGTTATATGAACATAATTTCCCAGTAGAATAAGATGTTTATAAACGTCGACTTGTGAATGGTTTTTCTATGTAAATATGGTGAAGGCTAACATTTGTCTTAACGGGGAAACTAAAAGGGGATTCTTAAGTTTTTTCTTTGAACTCAAAACACGAGTATTTATAAATAAATAATCAAAATACGTTAACTAAATTAATTTTAAAATATTCAACACTATTTATGGGAATAACTTAATTATGTTTTGCACCTGTCTTCATAAGACTTCTTCTATCTTTAATCTACTTCTGCGACCTCAGATCCTTCTTCTAATATAAAGGGTTAAGTACTTTGTGAAGGGCGAATTCATAAAAGCATAAAGTTAAATTACTTTTAGTTTTTAACTTCTGTACAGAATGTCTAGCAATATTTTACAGACTTTTATTCCCAACGGTTATGACGTCACGCAAGCGACGTGACACAGTAACTACTAGTACACATGCAATTTAGGTTATATTGTTAGTTCCATGTGAAATCTCTTAGTTTGAAGTTGGTGAATTGAACGCCATTAAACTTATTATAATGCCTTTAAACTTGAAACAATTACCAATAAATACGCAATATTGTCTAGCATTATTTTAGCTTGTAAGGTTTAACCTAAATTTGTTTCATTTCGACTTCGTGTATTTCATTATAACTAATCATGTCTAAAAAATAATTACCAGAAATTACCAGGTTACGAAATGTGTAAACACGAAATTATCTATTGAGAAGTGGAACCAAATCAGTAACTCTGTAAAATAACACGTGCGTGTGTGTGTGTGTGTGTGTTTGTGTGTTTGTGTGGTGTGTATGTGTATGTGTGTGTGTGTGTGTGTGTGTGTGTGTGTGTGTATGTGTGTGTGTGTGTGTGTGTGTGTGTGTGTGAGTGTGTGTGTGTGTGTGTGTGTGTGTGTGTGTGTGTGTGTGTGTGTTGGTGTGGTGTGTGTGTTTTGTGAATGTCTGTATGTAAATGTGTGTAATTCATCCTTTATCATTACACCTTTATCTCCGTTTTTTATAGAGTATCACAGAGTGAAATAGTTTTCGAATTTTGTTACATCCTCCAGACATGGGAATTTGTATGAGAGACATCAAAGTATTTTCACCTCAGTGACGTTATTCAAATGTCCGTTCAATACATCTTCTTTTACAAAGCTTTGTCACGAGAAGTAGAAAGAGCATCTTAGTGAAACTTAAACACCGTCACTTCTCCAGTACGTGACCTGATCTCCAGTACTTGAGCCAATATTAACAATTGGACGGAATGTTTAAAATATTTATTTCACTTGGGAAAGATGAAATGGAGTAGGAAATGTTCCTCTCGTAACTGAATTTGGTGAATTTGTCGCAATAGAACGCTAGAAAAATTACTATTCATTTCGTGAAACACTATTTCCACTCATTTAACTTCAAACTAATTGTTGTATTCTCAGAGAAACGCTTTGTGGGTTTGATTGCAACTAGTGAGGACAGATACGATGAAGGGGTTGGAGAGGATAATGAGTCTTCCACTTTAGAAGGGGATTTTACAATAATATTTTCCCCTATATATTGTTGTATTACTTTTATTCGGTAGTCTCTCTCTATCTTTCTCTTTCTTTCCTCTTTCCTCTCTCTCTCTCTCTCTTTCCCTCCCTCTCTCTCTCTCCCTCCCTTACTCTCTCTCTCTGAAACTCTATTTATTATTTTAAACTAATAATTTGTCTCGTACCACAGACAATCAATAACTAGTTATTTATAATTCCAACATTTTCATTAACTTTTCACTCATTTATAGCAAATGGCAAAACTAAATCGACGTTTCCTTAAGCCAAATCTGAATCTTATTACAACTACAAAAAGAAATATTTGTGAAAATGTTTACAGAATCGAAATATACATTATAATTTAAATAAATAACTTTATTTGTGGTTAAAGTTTACTTACTTAATAAAAAGTTCACCTCAGTTTCTTTAAGTTCTTAGAAATAATATGTTGTATTGAAGGGATAGCTCTCTAAGTAAATAAATAATTAATTAAAATTGCTTACCAAGACAGACACTTGTAATTAAAATTAAATAAATGAATATATGAAATAAAAATAAATACTAAATTCACGACCAATACTTAGAAATGAAATATTTTTAAATGGTCGATTATTTTAAATACATTAGATCTCAACCGGAGTGAATAAAGGTGTCGACTCGCTATAAGAATTTGTTTTGTAGTATAAAGTGTGATTCCTTACTATTGGATGAATGGTTTTATAAACGCTACTAAAACGGGGTCACGCTAATTGTATATCACGTGACCACGCAATTCGTAATCAACCGAATGAAGTTGTGCCATAAAACATTCATCGTTCAATCTCTAATTGCTACTGGAATACATTTTATATTAGTGTGGGAAAATCACTCACCTAACGTCATAATTAATTAAAATGAAATATAGTTGAATCTACCTCTATTAAAGTCTCTATTAAAAAAATAATTATATGGACATAATGTTTATTATATGACATTTGGATTAGGCAGTGACTTTAACTTATATATATGTGTGTGTTTGTGTGTGTGTTTAATTTTTTTTTTTTTTGTTATCCTTTTTTTAGGCAATTGTTTAACACATACTACCACTGGAGGCTCAAATTAATAGTTTTAATCGCATGGATTTATTCATTTTAGGAAAAAAAATATATAAAGGCCCAACGCAGAAATGAAAGTTTACCAGAATTACAGCAGAAAAATGTTAAACCATTTTGCCTTCTATTTGAGAAACAATAATGCTGGGTCATGCACAAAGTCGCGTTTAATATCTCATGATATTTTAAACGAAACATTCGCTAATTTTGCTACAGAAACTAAACAGACTGAAAGATGGATGTAAACTAAAGAGTTTTGTTCATTGATCGAAATATATTTTGCATATTTTTTTAAAAACATTTACCTGGAAATTGTAAACATGACTAAATACATTCTAAATTGGTCTTGTCATATTTTAACAAAAAAGCTCTTTTGGTCGTGTACAAAACGTCGAGTCATTTATAACCAAAACAAAGTAGAACCAATTTGAGTTTTTCAACTTTTATGCAGATTATCTTATAACGCCAAGAACATGGGAAGGGGGATGGGCGATGTAATTTTTTCTTAAGTCTGAGCTCAGTGACTTGAAAGGAATATGTAGTAGAAGAAAATCTGAACTTACAGAGCAATTGTATTACCTAAAGAAAAATTGCTCTTACAGGGTGAAAAACTTTCCTTTTACAGAAATTAAAACCTTAGTGACTTTTAGTACTTTGTCATCGAAACGTTGTGTTTGTAATTCATGATTATAGATTTGTAAGCTTTTCTAGAGGGTAATTATTATATACGAACAGTGCCTTGAAGTTCAATGACAAAGATAATCGTTCAAAGCCGTTTTCGGATTTATTATTCTAATAGTGAGTTGAAAGTTGTGTAATGTTTTTAAGCTTTATTGTACAAATCCATAAATCAATACTTTATTGTATAATACCAAACACCGCAAATATAAACGAATTGAAAGGATATTACCATAAAACCAATAAATTGGCTATTTTAAATAGGTAATAAAACATTTTAACAAAAAATAATCGTAATCGAGAACATTGTGGGATTGAGCGATCAATCTATGTCCAAAACTGTAATATAAATCCACTTCCGTTACAATACAAATTTCAATAAAAGTTTAAATGCAATCAGAATAAATTTAGCAAATTTTTATCAATATCGGAGTGTAGGTAGGTAAAAGTAGGTTGCATTGCTATGTGGTACTTTTATTCTAAATAAATAAAGATATGTTACTCAACATTTTTATTTTAAATTATCACTAGCAATAATATGGTGTCACACATTTGATTAGGAAATAAATAGGCCCTATGAGGAATTTAAAATGTAGTGAACTACAAACGTATTTGCGATGCACGCGAAAATACCTCAGGAAAAAATTATAAGTTAATCTATTGTTTTAAAAAAATAATTTTTTTTTAATTGAATGTATTTTAGGCGATCTGACCCTTTTCGTAATGGAGAATAAGCCTTCAGTATGCGTTTGTTTTTAGTAGGTTATGTTGTAGAAAAGCTGTTTTAACGCCAAAGTTATATTATTTTAATTATTGTATGGCATAGAATCGTTCATTTAATATCTTTTACAACCTAATAAATATGAATTCCGTGTAATGATAATGAGTTGTACATGATTTCCTAAAAAAAAAGCATTTAACAAATCCTTAAAGAACCGACTCCAATTAAATTTCAGAAAATTAAATTCTTCGAAATAATAATGTTTCAACAACTAAAATGCGACGATGACTTTATGGTACATTTTAAATTGCTATAGAAGTAGCAGTCCGTCTTTTTCTGGTTCTCGTAACATTCAAACATACATTTTTCACATGCTTACTGTAAAGGTAGGTCATGAGTGTTCAAGAAATTAATAGTAAAGAAACATTGTGCTCATACCAAATACGTGAGGACTGTTAAAAGGTTTTAGAAAGACATTTCTCGTAGTCTTTTGAAACCTTTAAAGGTACAAATCACATGCTCATCAAATTTGTTGCCTAATATAATTCTTGCCCTACGTTGTCATCTGTCAGAAAGAGTTACTTTCGTATTTCCTGTTGTCACTTTGCTGACGTCACTTCCTTTGTGAATAATATTATAAGGTTATCTGTATATAGCTTGAACACTAACCAAGATTTAAACTCCTATGGGTAATAAATAACATAGAGGTTGGTGCAAATCCTAGAACGCTTTGTCTTCTCACCTGAGGCTGGGTAAAGGAGAGTCTGGGTAAATGAGAGGCTGGGTAAAGGAGAGGCTGGGTAAATGCTGTACAACGATTTTGAAGGTAAAATAAATGTTTTTATATTTTAAAGGGCTAAAATAAATTCTTCCAAAAAGATTTAATACTATTGATCAATGCATAATGATACGCAGAAAAAATGTAAATCTCTTTTTATTTTTTTTTTTTTCAATTACAACTATTTCCCAATTTATTATCGCCTACTTTAACTTCCTATATTCCGAACCAAAATCGATTTTTATGCAGTTTTTCTGCAATAAATATAATGTTTTATACTTAATACAGGTTCTCTCAGTTAATACATTCTATATGAAATATTTAAAAATAACTATATCTGTTTCCTCTTATTTCCTTCTACCCATGTTCTTTAGCGTAATAACTGTTCTGTGCACTACTTGCCCATATCTTTTTCTTCACCAATAACCTCTGTTATTACTTTGTTTAATAGTGTCTACTACACGGCAGTCGTTTATAGTACTCCCTGGAAACGACGAATTTATCGCTTTTATTAGCTTCCATTTTCGATTTGGTTGTGCTTGAAAATTCAATTTGCTCGTTTCGAGGTTTTATTTTATTTACATTTTGCTTCAACTCTGACCCAGAACATATATTATTAGACTTTTAACAAAATATTTATATCACGTTTGCTACCGAGCGGCGCATATATGCACAGTCTGGTTTTTCACTAGAGACCGGCGGTAAGAATTCGACCTTTCCACACCGACCACGTTAACGTGGGCCTGACTTTCATTACAGGCCAAAAGTGGAAAGTTGTTGTAATAATTTTTTATACTTCAAACAAACCCTTGGCGTATGTGTATTTGTTGTATATTTTTTTATTTGGCTGCTTTCAGTGTTTTTTTTAGAATGGGGCATATATGAGGCGGTCTATAGTACGAAAATCTCATCATGTTACCGGCTTCCCTCGTATGAGGCACTACAATGTAGCCCCTCAAATCCGAAACCAAATATGATTTTGATGAAAACAATTTTTTTGAAGTATGTAAAATTTAATAAATTATAAAAATGATATAGGCTAATAAATTTGCTACTTACATAAAACAGGGCTTAGATGTGTATATATTAGAAATAACACTATATAGACGTAGAAACAGAAATGTAATACAAAGGCTTATATCAACAAACTCCCAACTAACTCGTCTTGGCTATTCATGCTAGACTGATATCTTATACAGGCTACATATCATATTGAAAAGATGCTGACATTGTAAACAATATTGTATCAGAAATAAAATATGTTTACATTTTTGTTCCATGTACAGTAGGCCAAAAAAAAAATTTACAAACGCACTCTTCACTTGTGACAATTTTATATCCTGTGTTGATAAATGCCATTTAGAGTACATTCTTTGTAATTCTAATGGAATAGAATGGTGCACGAAGGAATAAACAATGTGTCAGGAGTATCTTGACGTCATTGACCTTGATAACTGAGAGACCAGATAACCCAAATTAATGTCAGACATGTCTAAAGTCCGATACGAACATATCATACTGTTGAAATAAACTACCACTGATTTGTCAGCGGAATAAAAGTAACACGCAAACAGTGTCGCAAATATGATCCGTCGGTCCATTTCAACTTCCCAGAGCAGCGCATATGTGAGACGTCGGTCCAGGACAAGAGACTGTAGGGCGCATATGTGAGCCGGCTTGTCTATACCAATAGTTATTTAACATTGCGTTGGCGAACATTGCGGTGATCAGTGTAATGCCAAATAATTTGTTTATTCGATTTTAATGCACCAAGTAAAGTTTCAGATCTGAATTTCACTGAAAATGTATTTCAATATTCCAGAGTGTTCTTTAAAACAAATAGGATAAATTAAATATTATGGTGTTAGTACCACTTGGTTACGTCGAGCATTCAGTTAGTGGCCTATGAGTTACGTAACTCTCCCTTATACGTCACACAAGTTACATTGACGTTACGGGAAATTACGGTATTTTGATACCTTATAACAACAAGTATCCCTTTCGTGCAATTTTGATATACTTGTTCTGACATGTCCTTTGTAGTCAATGATAATTTGTTTCATTAGCCTAATTATTTACAAATTTGCATTTCCTAACGTTTAATGAGCGGTGAATTGGATATCGAGAAGAAATCAATTTATTGATGATTATAATTGATAGTTATCTAAATATTCTGTACTTTATTGAAATTGCCAAAACGTTTTTGTTAGCTTCTAAATGTTTATTTTAGTTTATAATTTAAGATGGCTATTGGCGAGAAAATAATATTTTCCTCAGACATAGAAAATTTGTTGTGAGAGTTAATGGAAAGTATTCCAAGACGCACAGATCGTGGGCGGGAGTCCCACAGGGATCGGTCCTCAGCCCTCTGCTCTTCCTCATGTATATGAACACCAGCCATGAACACATATGCAATGAGGCTCAAATTGCCTGCTATGCGGACGACATCGCTATCTGGCATACACACTCTGATATCTCAGTCTCTGAACAAGCCTTACATACCAACCTGCTTGGCATCGAAACCTGGGCTAAAGACCTTAAGATCCTTATTAACCCTGATCCAAATCTTGTGTTTTCTCAACAGACAGAAGGAACAGGCAGACTCACCATCCTAACATTAGGCTCCACAATACTACCGTCAAACAAGTCACGCACCCCAGATACCTTGGTCTCACACTCGATGCGGAACTGAGATTTACTAAGCACACTGAAACAGTTTCAAAGAGAGCTCTGAAAAAACTCAGCATCCTGAGCAGATTTTTTGGTTCAAACTGGGGTTCCAAACCAAAGACACTCCTAAATACTTACACAACACTCATCAGACCAATCCTTGAATATGCAGCACCAATCTGGGCTCCAGCATCTTCATCCTCGAAAGTCGACTCCGTCCAGTACAGAGCCTTGAAAGCCATCATTGGAGCCGTCTCATCTACAAATAACTTGAAAGCTGAAACTGAATGTGTCCTAACCACATTGGAAAATCGGAGAATTTTCGCTACACTGAAATTCACAATCAAAATCATTAGCAATCACGAACAACATATCTCAAAAGTCACCTTTCGGAACTGGTCGGAAAAACCAGGCTAAAAAGATCTACTCTCCAGTACCACAAAAACATCAGACAGGACATCAACCTACAGCACACGAGCCTTGACATCTTTCAAGAACCCAGGTTCCCGGTCGAACCACCCTCCTTTTGAATATAAACTTGAATCTCCTCGAACCCTGCTCCAAAAAAGAGCCTCAAGAAACAATCAAGAGGAAAGGAATGGAAACTATTGAAAAGATTTTAAAACCACACTTGGTCGCTGCTTACACCGACGGCTCTTCGAATTCTGACTGCGATAGAGGTGGATCCGGAATCTTTATAACCTACCCTGATGGCTCAACTTCCAGACACAAAATTGCAGCAGGCAAAATCGCCTCCAACTTCACAAGCGAACTCATCGCAATCAAAGAAGCTCTGAGTATTTACCTCACTTGGACAACACTCAACCCCTCTGATGGCATAGTAATCTTCACGGACTGCAGATCTGCTCTTCAGGCCCTCCAAAAAGGAAATACAAACCTCGCCCAAAAGATCAATACCCTTCTGTCCTTACTTGAGGAAAACAAGAAGCTTTGTACGCTTCAATGGATCCCGGCACACGTCGACATCGAAGGGAACGAAGAGGCCGATTCTCTGGCCAAGGAAGCGAGGACCATCGAACCTGCCCCCGTGATTACAACATCTTCCGACGTAAATGCAGTTGCAAAACAGAAGCTCTGCCATAACAACCAAAGAAAATCATCACTTCCCTACCTGAACTTCGACAGGGAAATAACAAAAAAAATTGCCAAACTGAGGACAATGCACCTCAAAGACATGAAAATCTTGCCTGATGGATCAAGAACATACCCTGAATGTAGGCACTGCCCAGGGATACAGCTTGATCCCGATCATCTCTTCAACTGCCCGTCCATCATTGCAGCACTATTTAAAATTGACTTAAACTGTTCTAGGGAGACCCTTTATACGGACAAAGCAGCAGAAGTGGCCAGTGCAGTGCTTCACGCCTTTGGACCCGTGTAACTGTGCTCTCACTACCTTTCTCTGAACACTTTTTTTTTCTTTTTTTTAATTGTTTTTATTGCACTTGTCACACGACAACAACAACAACAACAACAACAATTTAAGATGGCTATTGGCGAGCAAATGATATTGTTATAAATTTCAATTTAATAAAACTTAAAGCATTTAAATTGTACTAGACACGCTCTCTCTCACTCTTTCTCTCTCTCTCTCTCTCTTTCTCTCTCTCCATGTATATATATATATATATATATATATATATATATATATATATATATATATATATAAATATCGCAATATGTATACTTGTGTATTAATAAAGAACTAAGTCAAAATACAAATAAAAGAATTATAATTTAATTTTACAATTCAAAGCTTTTCGTTGGCTAACAGTACCAACAACATCATTATATGGATGATGATTATATTAGAGTTGACTCGCTCTTCTACTGTTTTTGGGTTCACTTCGTCAATGCTGGATGAGATTCTAGCGAAACGTCGGAAATGCGAATTTATGGACTGCAGAATGAACGGATGTACTCCAGATAGTAACAATTCATCATATTTTTCCATCCGTGAAGGAATACGTATCAGCATATATATTTATATATATATATATATATATATATATATGTGTGTGTGTGTGTGTGTGTGTGTGTGTGTGCGTGCGTGTGTGTATGGTGAATGGTTACTATCCGGAGCACATCCGTTCATTTTACAGTGCATAAAATCACAGTTCCGTCGTTTCGCTAGAATCTCATATAGCATTGACTAGGTGAACCCAACAACAGTTGAAATGCGAATAATATTATCCGGATGTACTCCGCATATTAACTATTCA
Source organism: Prosapia bicincta (assembly GCA_036971475.1). Classification (NCBI taxonomy): domain Eukaryota; kingdom Metazoa; phylum Arthropoda; class Insecta; order Hemiptera; family Cercopidae; genus Prosapia; species Prosapia bicincta. The sequence continues at coordinate 63,962,491 of JBAIZL010000001.1, forward strand.
TAATAATGTTTCATCCCTGAAGACATTCCTACCAGTATACATATATATATATATATGCTGATACGTATTCCTTCACGGATGAGAAAATATGATGAATAGTTATTATTTGGAGTACATCTAGATTGAGAGAGAGAAAGAACTAATAGAAGGAATTTATTGCTGTCTATGTAGTCATGTTAGGTTAAGCCTGTGGCCTAATGGTATCTGGGGCTTATGTTATCCTCATTTCATTTAATAATTAGCGAAATAGAAATATGCGTGTGTATACCGAGATAAGAAGAAAGCTCATTACTATAATGGAGCTACCCTGGCATTATCTTGTTCAATATATCCGTTACATTCTCATGATGGTTTTATAATTATTTGTTGCGTAGAAAATTATTAAGCCTTTCTTGCTCGCCCCCCTTCACACCAATGCTTAGTAAGCTCACTACACTAATGGGTTCAATAATGACGTCCAACTGAGAGTGATTTTACGTGCTGTAGCGGTTCCATTCTCTTGGGAAAAAATCAAGAATATAATTACAGTTGTAATATAGGATAAAAGAAAATTTGTCAATTTATTACAAATATTCTAACATTAATAAAAGTCGAAATATCATTTAAAATCGGTTATGTTATCAATAAAGCAGCCGAATGGCTGAGCAGCATTGCGATTTTGTCAGTATAATTACGTCCATTGCTACCAAACGCATTTCTGATACTTAAACTCAACTCTACCTTTGAAAGAGTAACGTTAGATTTCTTTAGAAAAAATGTTGTCTATCTTTATTTAATCAAAGCTGTTGATGTTTTGTGAAGCCTACATCTTGCATACGCTGATGTAACAACATAAAATACATAGTATTAGCTCAGACATTACTTGGGATCCATTTTGTGTTGTAAGTGGCCATATTTTTTATTGGAATTGTTAAGAACCATATCGTAGTGTTCTTTCCATACTTTTTGAAGACATTCTACTTCGCATGGTAAAATTATGATTACATCACCGACGTGATTCTAACAGGTAAATGCCGAGTGCAGTGATACATTATGACTGTTACTAAATAATTAACTGTTCACGAATTTTTCAATTGAAAGTACTTTATTACTATACGCGTTCCGATTACCTATGTCATCATCATCAGTGGTACTATTAAAAAATTAAAACAAAATTATAACAAAAACATAAGTTGCAATTGTAATTTGATAGTACAGTAGTATCACTGTTGATGATGATATAATTCAACGAAACGAGAACGATAAAAAAGGCATGTTATCTGATTTAACATATATTTAGGCCCCATTTATTTTTAAACAGAACTCACAAGCCAGCTCAAATTTTATTTAATTAATTCTATTTACCAATCTTTATATTTCTTTTGACAAATTTATGTAACCAGAAGACGAAATCTTTTTATAAGCCCAACAGAGAGTATGTCTAGCCTACTTCAGGTATGATACAGTCTACACGTGACGTCATGACCCCCTCTACATACTCTAGCAGGGTTTATGTCCCTAACGTAATTTTGTTCATACTCACAATCCTTTCCAAGCTCTATTGTCAATAGTTGATTAAATCATTTATCGTCGATCATACATACTGACATAAAAGAAAATATTTTGAGGAAGACAAACTACAAAAACGAAATGTTCATCCCAATTACAAGGAAATGTACAATTTTATATACAGTATCATCTTTACAGTCAATATGTATTACAACTTCATTAGTAGAGAAGCCCTAAATATATATATTTCTAAATCCATAGATTTTAGGTATCGCTCAACGTATTTCATCTCTTGGTTCATTTTCCAAAGATATTCGTTACATAATTATTAAAATACATTCTTATATTTATATTTTACTTGTGTAACGTATTCTGACATTGAGTTTATAAATTGACTTTTAACTTAAAAAATCTAACAGAAGGTTTTGACGAATTCTATAATAATGAAATAATAAAGGTGAGAATGATGTGCTAAACTAAACAAAAATCAGTTTAAAATTCTAGGAAGAGATGAAATATGTTAACAGCAATTTGTTGTGGTTAGACTGGTTGCTGGTACACACACACACGTAAAATATTATTAGTGCTAAAAACGGACATTCATCTAGCAATATTGTCATTTTCAATTTCCTCCGTTGGATATTTTCGTCGCTGTAATTTTAAAGTAAAATGAGAAATAATAAAGCGTGTCTAATTATTTTATTTTTCAACCAATGGGGCCTGATACCTTTTATATTAGTATTTCAAGAAATTGTTTGGGAGTATTGAGATTTTATTTAGTATAAATGTTTTTGATTTAACAGTTCGAATATATTTTCAACATTAGAACATATTTGGTAATACCTAAACATTTATTACTTTATAATGTATTAGTATAATAACGGTTTTTATTCCCGTGCCGAAGGAGATCTGAAAGACCTAAAAGGCCAAAGGAAGGTTTTGTCGCCGTCGGCAAGGATCGCAGATATCTCCAACAGAGTACCATTAAGCCCCTCCTAATATTTAGGGCGGTTTTCCCTAAACACCGCCCAGGGAAAGATCGCTGCTTTTGTTCCTTCTGTGATAACTTCCAAAATTCCGCCGCCAGAGAAACAATATTTCACTTTATGTTAAAGGCACTTCCAAAATATTACCAATTCTCTAACTGAATTTAACTTGATTCACAGAGTTTAACTTTGAACGCAGATGCCTTTGTCTGAGCTTAAAGTGATTACTTGTTCCGACCTAACACTCTCAGGTAAGCAGAAGTATTTACTTTCCTTTAACATTACTGAATGAAGACTTCAGCGTTTGATTCTGAATGCACTTAAATCAAAGTTGTTATTGATTCTTTGATCACAGATTACTTAGCTGTCAGATTTGGATTTAACGAATTGATAATTGCAATCGGTAGCGTAATCTACAGGTATAAAATGGCGTCATCAGTTATTTGCTAAGTAATGTTAAATAATAAAAGTTGAAAATCCAAATATCTTTCATTAACTAAACTACGATTGTAAACATCGATTTTTCCTTCGGACAAACATTGAAATAAGGTCTGAAAAATTGTTGAAAGTTCGAATTAAGTTCGTGAACTTTCATGAGCGAATGACTAGAGAGTAGCACTTGCGATTACATTTTACTATCACCGCTTAATATTTAATTCTGATTTCACGTACTGAACATTAGTTTTCTTCTAATATTAGTAAAGAGCAATTTAGAATTGAATAAATTAAAGATTTTAATTTACATTAATTTTTGAGACCCTATTATTACAGTCATTATATTAACACATTTAATTGAATTATTTTGCTAGTCAATATTAGAGTTCATACAATAATACATTCCTTTAATAGAGTTGATTTATTAGACAATTTAATGTAGACATTATATAATACATATAACTAATAGAGTCGTTTTAATAGGAAAAATCATCAATAAAATCATTTAGTTTAGTTATTTTAATGGAGTCATTACAAACTCACATACTATAATAGAGTTATTTTATTACACATTGTAATTTTGTAATTATAATAATACTAACCTCTTATACAGTCGTTATAATAATACATTTATGAATAAAATAATTGAATTAACATATTTAAATAGTCTTTCTAATAGAGTATTTATAATAATATCACATTTTTCAATAGAGTTATTTTATTTAACTTTTAAGGGCGCCATTAAAATATTACATCTTCTAATTGTTATTTTAGTAGTGAAATGGTGTTGATATTTTATTGTAAAAAATGTTTTCAGTTGTAAGTATAATTTCATGAATACTGCTATAAGATAAAGTTTATAGTTTCTGGTTAACTGTTGTTTGTAAATTATCGTATATCTTTAGACCATATTAGCAATAGCCCTGATTGGTGAAGTGATGAAAGGTCAAGGACATGAACAAATGAAAAACGAAAACATTCATTTTATGAAGCTTCTTTTTTATACTTCTTTGTGTTTCGTTGTGTTTTCGTTATTGCCAATTTAGTAACTAAATCACAGAAATAAAAGTCATGCGGTTTATGTTATTTTCGCAACAGTCAAATATACAAAAAATATATTTTCAACTAAAGATTTGGGCTGTTCTTTCATAAAAAGAAGAAGGAATCGAAACGTCGTTTAATCTCTTATTGCATCTTCAGGTTTAATGCTCAGGTAAAACTTAAGAAGGCGGTTTGTTACTCATTTGCTATATTATACATACAGTATGAACCAAACCAAAAGCAGCTGTGCCGCAGACAATGCGATACACGAGACCGATATAGGCGACGACTGGTTGGGGGATAACTGTAACCCTTTGGGGATGTGTTTTATCTCCTCTTACGAAATAAACAGTTCAGATTGGTTTAGTGTTACGCATACAATAACATTAGCCTAACTCCAAGATGCCGGTAATAGTACAACAGAGGTATGTATTGATTGTCTCTGTTCCTTCTAATACAATACGGTACGTAATGACTAGGGCGTGATAATGAGGTCATCTTACAATAGGATCTCTAAATTCCTGCTTTAAATTTATCACCCTCTTACTGGAACAACACTCTTGAGATGTTATGTTTTTGAGTTAAATTTGTGAGAACGCCCTACGCTAGGAAAAACTCAGGTATCGTTACTCAATTCTAACAATAACTGTGTTTATTCTAATCCGACTGGTTTCTGTATGTGCTGTTATCATTGGTGATAGATAGGTTATAAGCTCACAATGTAATTAACTGTAATTATTACGGATTATGGCAACTTAGTAGTAGACACATGTTCCATAGGAATGTTGATTAACGTAACTGCTTTGAGCCTTGGGTAATAATATGTCTGTTTGTTTTCCTATTATTATAAGGTGACTTTAGTTTTCGGTTTTTATAGGTTAGCTATAAAATGAAACTTTACTAAATAGGCGTACGTCATCTCAGTATGTGCAAGATCATTTATATACGTAGATTCTGTTTTAATTTTGCGTATTTCTGTTTTGATCTGTATTAAATCTGACCTACTGATATATAGTAAAAAGGCCTTAAGAATAAAGATCTATACTAAGGAAATAACTTGTATACCTACATATATTAGTTTGTTGCAATTTAGGGTTTAGGTAATGAAGGTTTCTGATCTATTGACCACCTATGTTTGTTATAAAATTACCCCATTTTATAATATTAGGCCTTTATTTAAGTAGAGTTGAGGTGAACATATTTAATACGAAACCATAATCTTTGTTTCACTGAATGATGTTGTTAGTATAATTAGTATTGTTTTTATTACTCATATTTCCAAACGGTGTTAATTGATGTAGGGACCCACTTGAAATGCCCTGTGTCGACCTTTGAATCGAATAAATAATTTAAACTGTTTAAAGTTTTTATGATTGATAGGAAGCTGATTTTTCAAAATCATGTTAAATACCGCAGCTGAGAAAGCGATCAGATTCACAACAGCTATGAGTAGGCTTCTCGATAACGTTATGGAACCTAATCGGAGCAGACACCGTATTCTGATATCCGTGGCGCAATTTATAATGTTGTACGGAGCTGAAATCTGGGCAGACGCACTCAAAGCGGAGAGGAATAGAAGGCGGATGGCCTCGGTGCAGAGAACAAGGGCACTAAGAGTGGCGTGTTCTTATCGAATAGTCTTGGAATCGGCTGCTGTAGTGGTGGCAGGAATAATTCCTATTGATCTGCAGGCACTAGAAGAGAAGACCATTGTAGAGCGACGAAATATTATGAACGATAAGGATGAAAAAAAAAATGAAGCAAAAAGGTCGACGATAAGTCCTAGTGCCTTAGTGGCAAGAAAGATGGTCTGCTGAACCCACCCAAAAATAGACAGCCAGGATAATCAAAAACAGCATGGAGAGGTAAACTTCTACCCTACACAGTTTTTGACAGGACACGGTTACTTCCAAGTCTATTTATATAAAATGATAAAGGTAAATAATCCAAATTGCTCTCATTGTGGTGAAGGATTACCCGATAACCTCGACCACACCTTCTTTGTGTGCAGAAGTTGGCAATCGGAGAGAGCGACGCTGGAAAGCATCGCCGAGCCAATAGACCCGGACAACATTGTGGGCAGGTTGCTGCTTAGCGCCTCCAACTAGATAGAGATAGCGACATTTATCGATCCCATTTGAAACAGGAAGAAGGTCGAGGTCAAGATCAGTGACCAGGTCAAATACATTCAGTTTTTAGAAATAGAAACCTCTGAGGTTAATAAAGGGCTATGACCAGGAAGAATGCTAATACAGTGATACCCTAGTCAGATCTATTAAAGACGAAAAAAAGGAAGGGTTTAGTGGATATTCGCCAGGAATCCCACATACCAGGTCTGACAGGGGCAGACTTGATGGTGCATTCCAACCTCTACAAAAAAAACTTCTATTTCTAAACTTTGTTATTTGATGTCAGGAGCTTGCTTTAATTGTTCTGTGTATCCCCCTTTTTATCGCATAATATTTTAAGCTCCGTTAAGTTTTTCTGCAGATAGTGACAATAATCGACTACTTATACACTTTTTTTGTAGAAATATAATTAAACTTTAAAATATTTGACGAAAATCTGTCCGATAAATGTTTAAAACTTACGGACATCCAATCTCTACAAATAAATGCAAACATCAGCTGAGACGTGTCAAACAGGTCGTGCTCATTATCAGCTTCAGATATGGGTGATAAGATACAACTTCAGCTGTGGAAAAGTATGGGGTATTAATACATTGTTACCTCCTGATGAATCGGGTTCTACTTTGCTGCTTATATTTACCCTTTACAAAGTTTTTCGTAACATTGTGCAGTTTTCTCAATAAATATTACATTTTTATATTTAACGTTAACAGTAATGTTCGATGTTCGAGGACACCGAGGTTATATCGTCTTATACCAACTTTCGGGTATAACTGCTATTGAGTAGGTTTTAATGGTTCCTGCTTGATTTTAATATGAGTAGATTTTTTTTTAAATTTCTATGCGTTCAGTTAAAATTATTTTTACTGACTGGCACTCTACCAACACATTAAATGCAAGCAATACCTTTTGCATTAAAGATTTTGCAGGTTTTGCTGTTTTTCCTTTGCCTAAGTTTCGAGTATGCGTGTATTTGTTTTAATATAAGAATAATTATGATCAATTTTTCTGGCTTTCAACTTTCTTCCTTTTTCGCTTTTTCGTTATCTTTTCTCCTTAATTCTCAGGATCTTTAGTTTTCACACTATTTCATAAACAACTCTTTTTATGTTGCTAATGTAAGAGACAACCCATGAGTTCCAGTTGTTGTGGTTTAAAAACCTTTATCTAACAACTAATGTATTTCCTTTTTACCTTTTAATATAACAAGATTGTTTCATTTCCTATACAAACATTAATTCAATATTTATAATATTTAGCTTAAAATTTACTATATTTGATCAAAGGCATACAATATAATTGTTACCAGAAATCCCCCCCCCAAATATAATATTTTTGATTCGGAAATAAAGGCTGAACAAAAATCCAGGTTAATACCATGTAATTGTAAAAAATAATTTAGTCTGAAAAGTAAACTTAAAATTGTTCAAAATAGATTTAAACTAATTAAAACATTTCCCCTTCTGTCATGAGATTAATGGTTTCATTTATATATGGCGAAATAATTTTCTAAGGTTCTTTAAACTAAAAAAAAACAAAAAAAAGTTTAACGACAGAAACGTAAGACTCCAGATTGTACTAAAACTGTTCAAAAACGAATAAATAAATAATAATAATGTACTCATAGAGCAGTTAGTATGTATAAAAAATAATCGAAATTATTGCAAAAGATAGAAAGAACAAATACTGTACACGACAAACGTTTAAATATTTTATTCTTAAAAATGCTCTTTATTTTTCATAGACAGTTATATTGGCTACTTTTATTCTATTAGATGTACTCTGAAATAGCTGGGGGATATGCAAGCAGAGTCGGTTTGTGTTAACCTACAACCACGACTTCGACCTTCCAATTTTTTCTTATTATTAGTATCCCCTAAACACTAATACATTTTTAAATATAATCTCTCTTCATCAACTGTTCGAACTTTTGTTACTGTTTAATAACTTGTAATATTAAGTGTGTGTTTGTGTATGTATGTATGTATGTATGTATATATATATATATATATATATATATATATATATATATGTGTGTGTGTGTGTGTGTGTGTGTGTTTGTGTAGAATTAATGGAAGACATAGGTACTAACAAATGATATACGCGAGGACACTCACACAACATACACTCACACACACACACACACAAACACACACACACACACACACACACACACACACACACACACACACACACACACACACACACACACACACACACACACACACACACACACACACACACACACATACTCTCATTTAATATTCGGCTAACTATAGTGATATAAAGGATATTTTATCTATAAAATACCATAACTTTAATATTTTTAAACCTTCACTACAATTCAGGAACCTTATATTTCTAGCTTTAGTACTATCGAACTACTTTTCTTATTTTACTTTACTGTACTTTGAATAGACTTCAATAAACTTGCAATCTCTTATATAATTCTATTCATTGTTTAGCCTGAGTTAGATAAGAATTCTATTTTAGCGATGATGCTATTCTGCTTCACATAATCAAAATTATCCTATTTTCGAACCTATAGAAATGCTGGAAAATTTGCTTAGCCGTTAATGAGGAGTAACAAGATATATTTTAGCGGGCGCTTATAGTTGTAAAGCCGTTCTACCTTTACCTCGTTACTTGTAGTCAAAGGTTTAAACAACCAATCCTTCGCCATTTGTTAGCTCGAGTTTTAATTGCTGACGGACGTATTATTAGTGAACTTGTGCTGTAATGGTGCTCAAGTACAAAGTACAAACTGCGTTTTTTCACAAGAAAATACCATTAATAAAACGTATCATTTTATTTTATTTATCGTGTAAACGGTTAACCGCTTCATGTTAAGCAATTACAAATTATTTCTTAGAATGAAATGTAACAAGAATTGTCTCCGTAGTCCAGTATGTGAAAATATGATGATTCTCCAATAACAACAAAATTATTACTTTTCTACAGTCCACATAATTCGTTCGCTTTTCTCTACTTTAATTAAATTCATTGAAAAAGTTATTACAGGACTAGGATAAGTTCTCCAGAAGGCCTTTGTGGAAGGATGTGGGAAAGATGTTTGACTCTCCCTCCTACAAAATTATAATATTTTTATAGTCAATTGTATATATAACTGGACAATTTCATTAGTACAATAATTAGACCGGAAACATTCGACTAAGTTTCACCTATTTAATTAAAAGTAGTAGGCAATGAAACACTTAACTAAAATCTTTAAACCTAAAAAATATGCGAATAGCCTATACAACGTTAAAGCTTCATAAATTACAGTAAAGATAATAGGTATTGCAAAAGTAAATTTATAAAATTAAATATAATGGTCTATGATATTTGTCGTATACGACAAAGAAAGACCGAAATAAATGACTGATTCATGGAACCTTTCATATATATACCTCGTATAAATCAACATATATAAAAATCAAAATTGGTAATACACTTAATTTTAAAAACAAATTAGTAATTTGAATAATATGACTCTCAATATTGCGATGGATATGGGAATAAGAAATAAAATATGTAGAACTTTAGACAATTATAAACAATTTTGTTAAAATAAATAGATTGAAAATAAATGCAAATTATAAGTAAACAAATTACACTATATAAAAATCTAAAAATTTTGAAATCACAACGTAAATGTAAATATAACAATGGTATATAACATGGTATAGCCTAATGTTATGTTGTTGGAATAATTTAATAATGTTTTAAAAATGCTGTAATTATTATTTAATAGAAACGTTAAACTATATGTATTTATATCAATATTGTTCCTTGTTTTGCATTTAATATATTGTAACAAATCTTATCACAGAAACCTATGCCAGTTCATCGATGTTTCTGTTTAAAGGAATATCCTTCAAATTCAATTTCTTCTGGATTTCCGAGTATATTTAGAATTCTTTCTTCACTTTTTAGGTTATTTACTACATTTTTGAAGCCTAAAAAAACTTAAACTAACAATGTACACAAATGCAGTTGCTAAAACTTTAATTTACTATAAAAGTATAAAATGATAATTGAAAACTTTCCTCAAGCTTGTTTTTCTGCTTCAATCACTCTGAACTTTCGGTAGGAAATAATTCACCTTCCGGAGCGACAGATTTATTAATTGTATTCTTTCAGCTACGCGAATGATACCGGTGATAATGGATATCGTCTAGATTTAAGAAAGGGTTCTTATCTGAATCACGCTAAAATGTCATTTTACTCGACTTATTTTATAAGCTATAGTGATTTAAAGTCTTCAACGATGCTAGAGATAGGCAGTTTTAACTATATAACACTCCTTTAATAAGCATTTATAATATTTAAAACTATCTAACAATAGGCCTGCTATATAAATACATTTATATAGTACTGGGATAGATAATTATGCTTTTCCAATTAAAGAGTGACTAATTATTGGAAAATCACGCTTTTAAAGTTACTAAAAAACATTATGTGATAACCTTGAAGACAGCAGACAAAAGTATCTCACTTTAGGAAAACAATGTTTTGGCAAAACTTGAGGACATCTTCAAGTTTTTGCTATTTAAACAAGTTACAAAACTATTGCCTCACCACAAGAGGAATGTGATAATTGTTAAGGGATGTAATTTAAAGATGTGACGGAATTTGTTTTAATACAAATATAATATAAACTATACAGTCGAATCTGATTTTTGTTCAAGACAGCTTTTTAGGTTAAGAAAAATAACCTGAAGCTCTTTTGTTTCATAGCTAAGTTAGTACTAAGTGAATGATAATTCGTATTTAGGTTGCATTGAGTCAATGTTTTGGGGTAGTAGTATAACTCGACGCAAGTTAGCATTATTCACTCTGACGTACTAGACTTTTATATCCTACGTAAAGTTTGTACGGAAAACCAAAAACAAAGCAAAGAAAAAAGTCAGTTAAGATTTAAATTTACGTAAACACATTATTTCAACATAACTCTATCTCATATACTTTTCAAACAAATAAATCTCCATCCAAATCTAAAATATCTCACTTTTTTGGCCAAATACCAAGATCAGACAGTGCACCCAGTATACCACTAGCAGAGAGTATTCCCAGTATATCACTTGCAGATATTGTTCCCAGTATAACAGTTGCAGACAGTGTTCCCAGTATACCACTTGTAGACAGTGTTCCCAGAATACCACTTGGAGACAGTGTTCCTATTTAACCACTTGGAGACAATGTTACAAGTATACCACTTGGAGATCGTGTTCCCAGTATACCACTTGGAGACAGGGTCTCAGTATACCACTTGGAGACAGGGTTCTCAGTATACCACTTGGAGATCGTGTTCCCAGTATACCACATGGAGACAGGGTTCTCAGTATACCAATTGGAGACAGGGTTCTCAGTATACCACTTGGAGACAGGGTTCTCAGTATACCACTTGGAGACAGGGTTTTCAGTATACCACTTGGAGACAGGGTTCTCAGTATACCACTTGGAGACAATGTTACCAGTATACCACTTGGAGATCGTGTTCCCAGTATACCACTTGGAGACAGTGTTCCCAGTATACTACTTGGAGACAGTGTTCCTAGTAAACCATTTGGAGACAATGTTACCAGTATACCACTTGGAGATCGTGTTCCCAGTATACCACTTGGAGACAGGGTCTCAGTATACCACTTGGAGACAGGGTTCTCAGTATACCACTTGGAGATCGTGTTCCCAGTATACCACATGGAGACAGGGTTCTCAGTATACCAATTGGAGACAGGGTTCTCAGTATACCACTTGGAGACAGGGTTCTCAGTATACCATTTGGAGACAGGGTTCTCAGTATACCACTTGGAGACAGGGTTCTCAGTATACCACTTGGAGATCGTGTTACCAGTATACCACATGGAGATCGTGTTCCCAGTATACCACTTGGAGACAGGGTTCTCAGTATACCACTTGGAGAAATTGTTCCCAGTATATAAAAAAAAAATAGTTATTTGAAAGCTCTTCTTTTAAAGAAGATTTACTTTAAATTAGGAAATTAACCACAAATTACTTCTTAAAAAGGTGTTATTATGACTTCGTCGATAACGGATTTACCTCACAGACTGTCACTATACGAAAATATGGTTCTTATAGGTATATTCAGGCGCCTTCTAATCAGACAAATTGTAAAAACCTCGGCATAAACATAAGGACAATTAATTATTTCAGTATTATATTTAAAGTAATGACGAAATGGTGTTTGTTACTCTATACTACAAATTTGTATCTCTATCCTAGTCTTCACTCCATTCAGATTAAAAAAATACTACAAAGCTCTTTTGTATCATAGTCGAAGATAAATTATAATTACAATGATTTGTAAATCGTTTTCTAACTTATATTTTTATACTTTAGGTCCCGTATTTTTCATCTGTATTTATGTAAATATTCGTTAGTAATAAAACATGTTAGTTGGTCAGTTACATAAGTCGGTCTATCAGTCCCAACCAGGTAAACGTCCTCTCAAATGGAAAACCCTCTCCTGTTCCAGCCAAATTCCAACAGTCTTAAAATTCTCAGACTGCAAACGCCACGGGGTTTATATTTTCCTGACACACTGTCCGTTTTTAGTTTTCGAATAAATTGTTACGTCTTTACTATTATTAGAATTGTTGTAGTGAAAAAACAATATTAAATTTAAGAAGGTAGATATGTTAATGAATGAGTAACGCTTAAACATTTCATGACTATTTCAATTTTTTCTTGTCTCTTGAATCCCCACCTTTTGTATTATTTCTGTTGTTTAAGGTATTAATATTGTTGTTCACTATACGTGTCTTGAAGTACATTTAAAGCTGTAGTTTAACTGACGTTGGTTAATATTGATATTTATTAAATCCCAAAAATACTGATAATTAGGATATTTAAAACTTCTGAAACACTAAATCTTTGAAGTATATTGTTAATACATGAAGATCTAAACTGTAAATACATAAATAATATATTATATCTAAGAAAATAGTGGCAAAAACGTTTCCCCACATGATTTTGGTTCCCCACATGTTAGAGTTCACACGTCACTGATGATGACAGCTTTGCTGTCGAAACGTGTATGACATTAAAGTAATTTTTAAAACATATTTGTAAGATTTAAATGATTTTGCGTTTTTGCTGCGTATACTGGTATTAGTATTTTTGAATATATTTCCTCTTTTGCGTTAGTCTTATTACTTTGGTATTGTATTTTAGGAAGAGCACAATGAGAATAGAGTTTCTGTAATTTTTTACAGAAAAAAAACAAAGATGTAAAGAGAGTTCGAGGGATGGAGTAAAATTGGAAAAGTCAAAAACTGCAAACCCTGATGTTTTTGTATATATCTGCCTAATAGGCTATCTCACATGTCTGAGCGAAATATATTTACTAATATTTGCAAATATTTCATACAAACGAAATATTGTATCTTGAACCAAAAGTTAGCGTTAATGAAACGTACGCACGGAATTCTGTAAAAGAAAGTTAAATCTTGAAATGCGACTGTGTTTTGTTATTTAAATCAGTAAGAATGCTTCAAAGCTAGCCTTCATTTTCTTCTTCCACTATCCGAAATAGCATTCCAGATAATCCTCCCTCTTAAAACTTGTACTTTTATTCAAAACCTCTTAATTGTGATTTATGCCCGAGTACGGGAGATGAAATAAATCTAGGGTCTAACTCAATATGATTTACTTTTGAATTTTAGGCACACTGAGAGATTAAAATTACCTTGGAGGAATACTTGTAATTTACATATACAAACACCTATTTTTGATATTCAGATAGCAATAAATAGCAAACTATACATTACTATATTTTATAAAAAGTATGAATGTCTTTCAAATTACAAAATTTGAATTTTTGACCTCTTTGTTCCCACGACACTAGGTAACCTCGTTAGTTATTTGGTTTAATGTAATTACAAACTATATCTTGTTCTCAAATCCAGATGATAATAAATCCCTAAAACCACGTTAGGTTATTTCTTTTAATAAATCTAATATAACAATGATAGATAACCAATAATTTTAATATATTATATGATAATCACGTATTATTGTATTTTATTATTTCATATTATAGTATATTATATTAAAATATATGATAATAATCAAATATTGTTATTGTATTATTTTTGCTTTAATATGTCCATACAGTAATTATCTTCATATAAAAGGCACTTCATATTTGCTCTACATAACTATCAAGTTATTATATTTAACTGCATAACAAGCGTCGGGTGTCATATTTAATATTATCTATTTGTCTCTTAATACAACGATCAAATACTTTAAGAAAAACCTGATTTAATTTCAAAATAATTGTTTTGAAAAACATTTACGTTTTTCAACGTTTAAGCAAATGCTAATAAAAACTAATTCCTCTTTTCTAAAAATAAATATTTTTAATTCATAGCAAGTTATTTAGTATTCGATGAATTATCAATTGTACAAGCTCATTTCGCTTTGAATCTGAGATCAGTCAAGCTCAATCAGTTTTTGTTACATCCCTCGTTTAATCCTCATAGCAGTAGTCAATTAAGAGATATTCTGGGACGATAAATAACATCCTCGTCTGGGATTAGTGTTTAAAATCGCTTTTATACGTTAGAATGAATCTAACATAAACATGCTTCCTTCTAGGTTTTAGAACCAATTAACGTAAAACCCTGCTGTCATCCTTTTCTATCCTGTAATCAATATTTATTAAGAACCCTTATTATTATATCCTAGAATCAATCGCAATTTAAACTTTATATTTTCAACCATAGAATTTATCATGATTAAAAGTTAATTTTGTGTCCTATTTTTATTCCTTAGTAAAAATCTTTTTCCTTATTATTTGCACTAGACAACATTTGAAGGTATTTGTTTCTTAATTCTAATAATCACTACGTTTTTCCAAGGTAGAATCAGTGAGACACAAAATATCTTTCGTTTTTTATTTTAGAATCATTTGAACCCATAGTCAATTTGTTTTTAAATCCTTATAATTATGTCTTAGAATCATTCTGAGTGTATACTTTATTTTTTATATAGAAATTTTCCGAACAGAAATGAAGATGAGTGTAATAATAATTTTACTTTTTTACCCTAAAATTTATAAGGATTCCTTTTTTTGATTCTATATTTAATCCCTAACTAAAATCCTATCCTCTAATAATAGCATCAGACATTATTTGAAGATCTGTTTCCCTTAATTCTAGTTATAATATCAAAAATAACTTTTTGTTATCGTGATATAACATCCTTCCACCTGGATTTTAAAAATAATACAGAATAAGCTAAATGTTTATTAATTTCACTCTTTTTATCCTTGCTTTCAAGAATTCGAGAAACAAACATTTTTAAGATTAGAAAAAATGTCAGGTGAAATAACATTCTTCTTGATACTAGAATCTATCTCACTTTAAGGTTACTTTTTTCATAAAGTTATTCCTGAATAACCAATTTTCCTATATTTAATGTTCTAAATATTTAACTATATCTGTAATTATTAACTGTAACTGCAAGTGCATCCTATTTAAATGCATCGTTATCTTAATTAACTATATCTGTAAACACTTCGGCAGGCAGGTAAACACTTCGGTGGTGTTGTGTTGGGAGCACTTGTCTATTGAACTGAGTTCAAGATGGCACAAAGAATTTCTGTTCGCTTTTTCAACCCCAAGATTGACTATAAAACTCTAAGTCTATAATAATAATGAGCTGTAGAAGGGTAGCTCTGGTCGCATGAGCTTTCTTTGAATATTTCACGACACGAGTAAGGCAGCTTTTATTCTCCTAGACTATGTTGGTAATACATTATTATATAGGCTCCCGTTTTTCATGTTGCGCTATTTGTTTCAAGTTACCTAACAATTTGTTTGTAGAAAGGAAAAATACTTTTTAAAAATATGGATGAAGTAAGGCATGTTTCATACAAATATGATTGTTTTTTCTTTTTAAACATTTTTTCTTTATCTCATGGATGAGTAGTATAGAGATGAAACATTTATCCCTTCAGGGCAGTAGCCATTTAGGCATTGCCTCTGATATTATTTCTATTGAAGTTCAACAGAATAAATACATTTAAATAATGTCACAGATGAAGTACTACAGAGTTTACCAGATAACTTTACCCCTTTAAGTGACTAAAGCCGCTGGGGTAACAGAAATTAGAAGACAACTGCATGTAGGACGTAATAAACGATACGAATCTCTGCACTAGAAGGTTAGTAGATTCAGTTTTGTAGAGGTTTCAAAGTTAGTCTGATTTTGAGGGAAAACAGTGTGCGTCACTTACATGAGCTAATGTTGTTTTCCTTTTGTTGGAGAGGAAATATTGTGTGAAATAATGTGTATTTATTGGTCCATAGCAGTGTGTTAATTCTTGAAAGATGTATTTGTAAAATCCTAATTCTCTTGTTATAAATAGAAACTAAGTGCAAAAAACTTAAATTTTAAAAGTGGGAAATTTAAAACTTTCAACTTTCGTCCAAATCGATCAAACGAATATTTCTATTGGTTTTTCATATGTTTTGGGAAACGTGAGGGCTAATTGAGACAAATATGATTTTTTTGTAACATTTAGAACCTCCTTTAAGATTTTTATGAACCGTGCTGTTTTTTTAGGTTATATTTTAACAATAAATCTTCAACTTGTAAACATTTTCATAGTCTATATTACGTGTGCTCAATGTATTTCCTTTTACCCCTTACTTTCTATTCACTTCACTTTAATTAACACTCGTATATCCAATATCAAACTTTCTTCTTCCTTTCTTTACATTGCTATTCATGCTGTTCCTTTTAAACCTCATCTAATCTGTGGTTTTCCATTAAATTGTTTCCATATGTAGAGTCACGACTTCATAAATACATTCATGTTTCGTCTGGTAGGCGTAAAAAATGTTCAGGCTATTCTCGTTATGCAATCTCTGCATCGCCCACATACATTTAAAATGATTTTTATTTCTGCTTTTTTTTGATATATAAATAAAAATATGATATGAAATAAAATTTCATTGATTAAATTATATTTAATTGTGTAAACCGACTAAGTAAAGACTATGACCTTGGTATGCTGCCGAGATTGGAATCCGTTGTTTTCATTGACAAAGCTAAGCTGTTACATTATATAATTACGGGTTCTTATAATATATATGTATTATATATATATATATATATATATATATATATATATATATATATATATTATGTTGTAGTTATAAGAAAATTTTTATTACATGTTGGATAAAAATAAATATATTGAATTTAAACTAAATCAGTTCTTTGAAAGTGCTAGACGTGACTTATAAATGTTTAAAGAATGGGAATGGCAATATATACCTCAATAAGTTAAACTATTTATAAGTATATAAAGTAATATTTTAAAACCATGAACAAACATAATCCTAAATAAATATTAAAAATTAAAAAACGACAATATTTCAATAAATATTTTTTAAAAAAGGAAATTATTAACCGTGCAGCAATAGAATTATTCAAAACATAAATCATCTCAGAATAGTTTAAAATCGTATATTTTTTTTTTTTTTTTGTAAATATTATAATAAATTGTTGTAAATAATCAATACTAACTCTTTGTAAAGATTTTTATTAATGATATTGTTTGTTATTATTCATAAATAATTTTAATTACACAACATAATCACGATGGGAAAAATAATTTTTGTTAGGAAACGGTAAAACACAGGCACTACCGTTTAGCAAGGGAGAAAGAAAAAGTCTAGATGTGATGACGTCAGTAGGTAGCTTTGAAGCCTGATGTATTGGTAGGTACTGCACTATCTCGATGTTTCACTGTTTAATTTTTTTATTTATGCTGCTATTAAAATATTCACTTTAAAAATAATAATAATAATAATAAACAGAAAAATATATGTTTAATAATTCGTTTGTAAGTTTTTCACTCCGTCTACAGAATCTTGTTATGGTTTACAATGATATTAACGAGTTTTATCAACGTGAAAACAAAGGAAACGACGGCACGGTGGCTGCAAGGCACAGCGACATGCTACGCATCTCTCTAACAAGTAAGCCTATTACACGTAACCACCGCCCACGACGTATTATGTAGGTACAAGAACATACGGTTCCAATTTGCAGGAACAGAACTAAATACTTGGTTCCTTTCTTAAGCAAGAGGTTATATTACATCGGTTTTGTTTACGTTTAAGAAATCTTTAAAACGAATAAATTCGAAACCATTGAAATGTATTACATTAAAATATCATTAAATAAATGAAACTTAGAAACTAAAGTATTTTAAATAAAAATATATACCTTATATTTCCATTCAGCTATAAATGCAATATTTGTACCCCATTGCAAACACGACGTCATAGATTGCTTGAATTTTACAGTAATTATAAAATCTTAGTTAGTAGTAAAAATTAAAACTAATAAATCTAGCTATCTATTGTTAGTTACTTGCTAACAGCTAAACCAAGAGTCATATTCAATAAAAATCTCAGTGTCATAAAAATAAAAAGACGTACGTGAATTTTCTTAATTAGTGTAAATATTAAAAGTGCGCTCAAATTTCACTAAACAATAATTGAATAATCCATACTAGTTTCGACAACGCTGTAGCCCTCAACGGCGGTTAATAACACTTAGTGAGTTTGTTCAATTACCTCCATTTTTTAATTTTCACGTTCGGGAATAGTTATCACTAGTAAAGCTGTAATAAACTAATATTAAAATATTTAAATTTTTTAAAAATATAAATTTGTAACCTAATGTTGTCCTAATTTGGACTCCAAGAAAGTGCTATTGTAAATTAATATAAAAGTATTTTCGTACGTGAGGAAATCCGACAGTTAAAATGTATTTAATTTTTTTAAGAAATATTTTACCCGAATAACATTTAGAAACTCTAACCTAACCTTCTAGACTAAACTAGCCCTCTAAAGTACATGTTTGTGTATAGAGACATAATTTAAATAAAATTAAAATAATTAAACTGCAAAGATATATTTACAGTATTTAGGGAACCTTAGCACTACCAACAGATTTAATAATGAAAATCTAATGTCACTTTTAAAGAAACTTTTGTATTTTACAATTTCAATTTTGCTGACAAGACTTTCGAGTTTATCCGCACACGAGACTTGCACCACTATACAATGTGCAGCTCACCTTGTTTCCAGAAAAAATCTTTGTCTATGCATTCATCCAAAAACCTTTGTCAATAACAGTGGAGAATATTTTAAATCTGTTGTGCTTTGATATTCCTTTACATCCGACGTTTTACAAGAAGGGATTTTATTTAAAAAATATATTTTATAATAAGCGCTTCTAACTGCTTTCTTTTACCAAAAAGGTTCACATTGTTTAAATTTTCACACACCGTTTTTCCCGTATAATTTTAACAGATAGTGACGTCATAAGAATAAGCAAAACATCATCACTGATGATAAAGAAGGTTATGTTTAAAGCTTGTATACAAGTGAGATTTGTCTAATCTTATTTTAAGTTGGGTAATTATGTTAAAGTGAGCTCTGGAATTGGATACAAGTGAAATACTGTGTGATGATAAATTTGTTAAACTCACTAATGCAGCTATTTTAGAATGATCTAAGCTGTGTTAGTTTTAATATTATTGTACATACCTATGCCTATACAGATATAAGTTCATATTTTATCCTGTGCTAAATTATAATTACGTATAAAAAAAGCAGTGTTCAGTCTATTACACCCCTTCTCACTTCAGTTACCAATTACACCAAGTAAACAAACAAAAACGCTACCCTATCTAGTCACGGCAGGCTAAAGTTTACAGTACGGCGAACACGGAATTTAGACGGGGCAAGTAACAGTTACCTAACCCTTCCCAAATTTACAATTGTTAATCGCCATGAATTCTATGTGGTAGAATCCCATTTCAGTATAATTTAAGCTTTGAAGAGGATAAATTAAATGTATTTGTTTCACCAAGATTTGTAAACACCAAAATTTATATTTATTTAAGAGCACTAACAAACTAGTTTAATTAGTTTATTTTTGTCCTATATTTAGGAAAGTATTTGTTGTGATAATGAAAAATGTTTTTTTTTAACATTTAGTAGCATTCTATTCTGGTTTTTCATATTTCTTATCTATTTTTAAGCAGTGCTTTCTAGATAAGTAATTATTATTATATTTCTATAGTCTCATATCCTGCAGCTCTTTTTCTTTCTCAAAATATTATAAACCAAAAAGTTTAGTTTGTAAACTAACCCTTTAACTACAAGTTTGATGAAAAGCTAGAAACGTATGTTCATTTCATGTTCACAGTTGCTATCTGCGTTATTAAAATGGTTATGTTGTATGACCTATTTCGCTTCCATATTATAATACTCAAACCCACATTCAAGTAAACAATGTGTAGTGATGAAAAAGTCCTAAATTTAAGCGTCACTGCTTTATGTTATATTAGTAAAATACCTAACAAAAGTCTAAACATTTTAGTTTGTAACGATTGCATTCAGTAAGTCGTCCTTGACACGACGCCGTGTTAGAGGATATATGATTCTACGGTGGTTGAAATAAAAAAGAAATTCGTAAATATTAAATAAAATTTTGGTTAAAATTAAATTAAAAGTTAACAATTATAATACACATTAGGAAATATTTCTAGAATAATAAAGTATTTGATTACGCTAGTTAATTTCTGATTTCTTACTTAATATGGGCAATAGACTAAATGCATGTAGGGTAAGTTATTAATCAATAAATACAAAATACATTATAGTATAACATAAAACCTGAGTGGTTTTTATAAATAATAAAATATTGTTATAGGAATATTTATTTCTATGCAACTCAAATAGTTAAATCTTAATCCCCGTTACAAATATTCTGTTTCATAACTTAAAGAAGTTAATTTTTAATATATTATAAAATAAAACAATAATTATACGAGTACCATATTACAAATTCCTGGAATTATTACCTTTCTTTAATCTATATCATCCATCGGTAAACCGAGAAAATATGGGTTCTCTACAATAGGTTCGAATATAACTGAAATTACCTAATAACGTAAGTTGTACATTTTTCTTAGAGTTACAAAGGTTAAATATGCAATAACATTCAATTCACATTTGCCAGTCTCAACAAATAGAGTTCACATGTAGCTTATTACAACGTAAGATTAAATTCTGTTTGCTTTAGAAGTTTTATAAATGTATCGAGGTAAGGTTTATATATATACATATATTAGCTAAGTAAGAAATCTATTGCCACGTGGTGTGAAGTTGCCGTTTTATTTTCGGTTTCACTGCTCTATGGAAATATTTTGTACAGACTTTTCTTCAATTTTGTCCAATAAGTTGAATATTTTATCGTTTTTTAATTTTATCTATTCGTTTATTATATGTATATATGTTATTAAGTTATTTGTAATTTCTAGATTGTCATTACTAAGCATTTTTAAACTTTTTTATTACAAGGATTGTTTCTAATAAGGGAAATGACTGGTTATCTTTGATTGCATGAGTGGCTAAATTGGAATTGTAAGTTTTTGGTTTATTGTATGCTTTAAGGTGCTCTTTTTATGAGTCTTTAATTTTAATTTTATGTTTGGACGATGTATAATTTGTTACAGTCTGGGCATTCGATTTTATAAATTCAGTAATAAAGTGTTGGGTATATTATTTTAATTGAATTTTTTATTAGGGTTCCTGTATTTTTGTATGTTATGTTAAAGTTGTTGTTTTTTAGTATTTTAGTTATTCCTTTTATGTTTAATGCTGTGTATGTGAATGTGACACATACCCATTTTTGTTGTACTTTTTTAACGATCACAACCAAGCTTTATTGATATCCTCAACAATTCCGAATTTAGATCCTGTTGATTATTCAAGCTTACAATTTGTAATATTGAGTGGTTGTTGCAGGGCTCATGTACGGTAAAACTTAAGTGTTTCTGCTACAATAACCTTCATTTTAACAACCCACCTAATTGCCTTTATAGAGCTATGCCACGAGTTTTTTTTTCCAGTGGAAAAGAAACATGGTTTTACCTATTCTCGTCTGCAAAACTATACTTGTATAAATAACTTTGTAATATGGTTTCGAAAAATAATTCATGTTCACTTCCCTTTATATTTAACGTTTTTAAACGAAAAATTTCCGAATCTGAATAAATATTAAAATATCAGTTGTAGGTTTTATTTTTAAATAGATTATATAATATCGAACAATTAATTTCCACTGCATTTGCTCTTTTTTCTTTCTTTAATCTCCTTTCTTTTTCGCCTACTTCTAACACATTTTCTCTCCTTTCATTATATATCCATATCAATCTATAATACATCTCTCCTCTCCTCCCTCTTATAACTATTTCTCCCTTTTTTACACTTTCTTCTCTCGTCTATTTTAGTTTTCTCTCTTAACTCCTTAACAATTTCATTCCCCGTCTCCTTCACTGTCTTTTTACATCATACATTCCCTTTCTTTCTCCTCATACAATAAATCGTAGATGAATCGTCTATGTCTCTCACCGTCTAAGAGCCGTTTCCTAAGAGCCATAACCTATATCTCAAAATACGTCCTTCCACGCAATGATACATTTTTATGTTTTCTGTTCCCAAAAACGACAGCAAATAATAACAACAATACGGATATCTCTATTCATAAAAACCCAACATTTTACAGTAGCTTGTTGAAAACACCTAGATTCCAATGCTTAATTCATAAGTAACTATAGCATGGGTTAACGAACTAAATGAAAACTATTGCCACTTCTAGGACTAAATGATCATAAAACTTTCGTTTCGCGGAGGAAATCTACCTGCCATTTGTTTCCTGTGTAATTTGAAGTTGTGTTTATTGTTTAGCTTAGTGTTTGTGTAGTGGTTTGGCTTGCCTTTCGTTGCTGTTCTATTATAGGACGTCGTATTTATATCCATGGCATTATAATAAATTAAGTGCGTTTGTTGTTGTGTAGGATGTATTGTTGTTCGATGTGGTGGATAGTAGCGGGTAGTCAATGGCTGCGAAACGACTCTATCGAAATTCGTCAGCTTAGTAGCTACCTGTAGTTTCCAATTAGTTGTTAAACTGCGAGGTCTGTTCAAAAAGCGTCGCGAATTTTGTGTTTTCCCAGGCTACGTATGATTGATTTTCTATTTTTTGTGGCGATATATTGCTTCGTATGTCTCTCACTTATGCCGTCAAGTTTCGACCATTTTAATGTTCAGTTAATTGTAGACAGCTGTTTTGCTAGGACGTGTTTTAGTTTGTCTACGGTCTTTGCAAGTTCCAAACAAAATGGATTAAAGGATCTGTATCACATGTTGTTTGGAAAACGAAATTAAGTGGGCGGACGCATTCCATAGGTTGACTGTAGCATATGCAGAGGATGTCTTGGACCGAAGCAACGTTTACTGGAGGTACAAAATGTTCTCAGAGGACCAAGGAGATATGAACGACGAAGAGCGTGCCGTACGCTCGAGGACGTCAACAACAGGCGAAAACATTGATGAAGAGATGAAAGTAGCTAATCTTCAAATCACCGTTAGAGAAGTTGCAGAGAACCTAAAAATAAATATTGGCTCGTGGCATTTGATTTTTCCTAATGATGTAGGTATGACGCGTGTCTCCGCGAAATTCGTACCATACGTTTCAACTTCGATTCTCTACATTGACCGTGTTATCTGACCCTTTAATTATCCGAGTACTTCAGGTCCACTTTACCTCGAATGGTGGAAATTCTACTGTACTTTAGTTTTACAACACACCTTATTACAATTTTATAGTTTTTACTTTACTCACAAGCAAAATCATTTCACAAACTTTGTCAAGCCAATGGTGAAATTAAGTATTTTATTTCTTCAATTAAAGTGATGAGCTTTTACTATTAAATCATCTGAGACAATTTTCACGTCATGTTTAAATGATGTTTTTATCAGATAGGGTGCTTCATATTACAAGATATAAATTATGCTCTTACATGACGTAGCACTGCTAAACGTTAATGCTGTTTTATGTAAAATAATACAAAAAACAGTGTTTTGCTCTTCACAAACAATTAAACCCGCTTCGATCCAATGATGGGATTTTATTTTACAAACGAAATTCAAATCTGATTAAACTCGGATAAACGAGCAACGAACTGTCAGTTTGTCTCTGACGTCACGGCAATCACAACGACTGGCATTCTACCATCATTTGTAATTTCAACGTAATCGTTTTATCCCGGATCGGTTGGACGTTGTTCACTTACCCAATGTAAATAAAGGTCAATTCTAACTTCCAGCCATTAAATCTATAAAATAGGCAATAAAATTATTATTTCATTTTACATTGTACATAAAATTATTATGAAGATTTCTTTTTCTATTAACATTGAAAAGTATGGTCTAAATAGACATTTCGTTTTATGTTGAATATACCATTAAAGCTTCTAGATTAAAGTTTATAATTATAGGTTTGTTTTAAGTAAACATAACTTAATAATGGTTTACTGTAAAGATATAAATTAAGAAGTCTATTATATAAATTACTACTATTTTGTTTAACAAAGTAATAAAGTTTTAAATATTCTGCAAATATTAAATTTATTTTAGAACCTCTCAATTAATAATTCCAAAGTGAAATCGTACAAATTTCCCCTTGTATACACCTCTACAGTTTTATATGACAGCACTTGTTCTCTTACAAACTATCCAGAAGATTTCCGAAAGCCAAACATAGCAGTAGCATCGCTCGAACCAGTATTTTCGTATCCATTAAAGGCTATGTTTTAATAAGTTTTGAATTGTATTTTATATATGATAAAATATATCGCAAAGGGTATGTAACGGTTTCTTTGTTTAGCCGCCAAACAGCCGGTAATTGATACCTAGTGACGGCAGCACATTTAAGGTCTCTATTTATAATCAGCTGTTCACTACATACGTAATTTTCCAGTCGTTTGAAATTTAAATAGTAAATATGGACTAGCATAAGAGAAGTCGAAGGGTGAGAATCGGAAGATTTCGGCTGGTGGGTGTGAAAAGAAATCACAATAGGCCTGAGGAAGTTCCAAGGAATATAGCGAACAAGGAGGTGACCAGGACACAAAACGTAAGCCTTTTCAATATTTTGAATTTATATATATATATATATATATATATATATATATATATATATATATATAAGTTATATAAACATTTTGTGTGAACATTTCATAATTAAATGCGTGCTAGGAAGATTCCTGCTTACGCAGCTTTAGTATTATATAGGTGTGAGAACAGAGCCCCGGCAGTGTGTAAGTCGCCTCTGTATCGCACAGACGTTTTCCACTCCGATTGAGTGCATATCAATTGTATTGTTTTTATTAAGTAAAAATTTATGTAACAGTTTTCTAAATTAATTGTTTATTAAATTCAAAGGTTTGTTAAAAATAAAAATCATTTTTAAAAACCTTTCTTGCTTAATATAAAACGTAACTGGCGCAGTCGGTAGGACACCTCAAGGAAGTTAGTGAATATAACGTCCATCGGTTTTAACCGTTAATTGAGGAAACCTTAAGTAGAGTGAATATCTACAACCACTTAATAGAGCGCATATCTATTAAGAACACGCGCGAATATCGTGTAAGTGAAAAGTGAAAGTTGTTCAAATGAGCAAAGTATTTTGGATCAACTTGTAAGTAGATCTTAAGATATAGAATTAAGAAAAAGTAGAGTAAATACTTTTTAATTTTATATAATTGATTTTTAATTTTTATTATTTTGAAAAATAATATTAAATAATGGCAACGCCAACATTAAAAAAGGAGTATCTTGACATGATACCCGAGTATAGTGGAGAGCCCACTATGCTCCACAGATTTATCTCGATATGTGATAAGATAGTGAATAAGTTTTATGTAAGCGAAAATCCAGAGGATTTTCAAAATGAGTATCTGTTCTCCTCTATTCTTTCTAAATTAAAAGGCCAAGCACTGGAAATGGTTGTAAACTCTAACTCTTACAATTGGCACGAAACTAGAAAAGTATTATTAATTAGTTATTCAGACAAAAGGGATTGTTTCACATTAAACTTAGAGATGTCAGAATTAAAACAAGAAAGTAACGAATCACCATTTCAATTCTATGAGAAAATTCAAAAGTTACTAAATTTACAAATTTCATTTTTTATGAATAAAGAGCCTCAAAGGCAGATGGCTAAAGACATTTTAATAGAATACGTTCAGAAACTAGCTTTAAGAGTTCTCCTTAGGGGTTTGCATGAACCCATCGGGTCACTAATGCGTACCAAGAACCCTAACACTCTTAGTGAAGCACTTAATATGCTCACAAACGACTTTCAATTTAAAAATAATAAAATGTTTACTCAGCCAAGCAAACAACCAGTCTTTCAGAAAAGCCAAACTCATAACGTAAGAAGACCAATACATACTGAATTTAAATACCACCAAATACCTAAACAACCTTATCAACACCCAAATCCTTTCTATAGACCACCAACTTTTGCTAATCAGAGTCAGCCTCAAAGGGGACAACCAAACAACAACACTACTAAACCTCAGTATCCTCAGCGAAATACGGGTTATCAACCTACCCCTATGAGTATTTCCACTAGACAAACAGACAGGCCTTCTAGACAAACTAATTTGTATCAAATGACCGGACAAGGAGCCGAAAAAGACGATTACACTATGTACCAGACTAATGGACAAGAATCATTCGCTTTTGAAGAAGATCTCGGGAAAGAAGAGTACTTCGAAGAATCCCAAATTTTAACCGACAACTACGAAGAAGAGACCGCTAAAATCGATCAGGACGATTTTTTAGGACATACAAGCCTCGGAATCGATTTTCAATAATGAATCTACAAAGCGAAAATAACGAGCTACCATTTATATACGACACAAACACCAAATCTAGAATATTAATTGACACAGGCAGTACTAGATCATTTATGCGAAAATCTTTAGGCTGGAAAAATTTTAAAACAAGCATTAAAAAAGAGCCGTTTGAAGTAATCACCGCACACGGCACGTCAAAAGAAAATTTTTGTTGCACCATACCTCTGTTGTCTAAAAAAGCAATTAAATTTTATTTATTTGACTTTCATCAGAATTTTGACCTATTACTAGGGCTAGACAATATAAAGGATTTAGGAATAAGCTTAGACTTTATAAATAATAAATTAATACTTTGTGATGAGGAAATCCCTATTCAATATTTTAACACTGAAAAAGGAAGTTGTAATAAAACAGACAGCACGTCAATAAAGCAGGAACAATTTAGTTATGTTATACAAGCCCGCACTAGCCAAACAGTTAAATTAAAAATACAAAATATTCATAATGGAGAAGGTATTTTACCACACAAACAAGTGAACGGATTAGAAATCCCGCAGTGTATAGTTTCAGTGCATAAGGGTGAAGCCTATTGCCCTATTATAAACAATACGGAAGAAAATGTAAAATTAACAATAAGTAAACCATTAGAAGTAAAATCTTTAGAGGAATATAATATTTTCAGACCTGATGCAATGCAAATGAACGCTAATTTCAATTTATTAGATTATAAACAAAAAAATTCGAGAAGAAAAAATTTAGATTTATCAAAATTTAGAATGGAACATATGAACTCGGAAGAAAAATCCGCTATAACAAGTTTAATAAAAGATTATGCAGATTTATTCCATATTGAGGGAAACGATTTAACTTTTACCAACCAAATAAAACATGTTATTAGGACTACTGATGAAATTCCCGTATACTCCAGAAATTATAGATATCCAGAGATTTACAAGAACGAAATTAATAAACAAACTGAGGACATGCTTGAACAAGGAATTATTAGACCTTCAAATTCTCCATGGAACTCTCCTGTCTGGATTGTACCCAAAAAACAAGACGCTTCTGGCAAAAGAAAATTTCGATTAGTAATAGATTTTAGAGGATTAAACAAGAAAACAATTGACGATAAATTTCCCTTGCCAAACATTACCGACATATTGGATAAATTAGGACGATCTCAGTATTTTACAACTTTAGATTTAGCCTCAGGATTTCACCAAGTAGAAATGGATAAAAATAGCATAGAAAAAACAGCGTTTTCAACAGAAACGGGACACTATGAATTTTTAAGAATGCCTTTTGGACTAAAGAATAGCCCCCCTACATTTCAAAGAATTATGAATAACATTCTGAGAGGAATCCAAAATGAAACATGTTTAGTTTATTTAGACGATATTATAATTTACTCCACTAGCCTCCAAGAACATATACAAAGACTTAAAGAAGTATTCGACAGATTACGCAAAGCCAACTTTAAAGTACAGCTGGATAAAACAGAATTTTTAAGAAAAGAAGTAGCGTATCTAGGGCATGTTGTTACACCGGAAGGCGTAAAACCTAACCCAGCAAAGATTTTGGCAATCAAAAACTATCCAATACCCAAAACCACCAAACAAATTAAAGGATTTTTAGGACTAATAGGCTATTATCGAAAATTTATTAAAAACTTCGCCAAGATAACAAAACCGTTTACTAACTGTTTAAAGAAAAATGCAAAAATAAATATAGAAAATCCAGACTTCATTGAATGTTTTGAAACATGTAAAAATATACTGACTAATGAGCCCCTTCTGCAATACCCAGATTTTGAAAAGGAGTTTACTCTAACAACAGACGCTAGTAATTTTGCACTAGGAGCAATTTTAAGCCAGGACAATAATGGGAAGGACCTTCCTATAGCGTATGCCAGCAGAACTTTAAATGACAGCGAAACTAATTACTCCGCGATTGAAAAGGAATTACTAGCAATCGTATGGGCCACTAAACACTTTAGGCCTTATTTATTTGGAAGAAAGTTTAAAATTTATACAGACCATAAACCTTTACAATGGTTATTTTCAGTTAAAGAACCAAATTCCAAGCTTTTAAGATGGAGATTAAAATTAGAGGAATATGATTATGACATAAGATACAAAAAGGGCAAATTAAACCAAAACGCCGATGCCTTGTCTAGAATACAATTGAACATTACTAATAAAAGGTCAACAAACACCCAACACACTGTAGAACCAGACCTTGATTTATCTCCAGCTGGATTAATCCAACGTTTCTTCCCGGAATTAAATGAAGATAACGAGTCTATGGTCGTACAACTCGACGCAACAGATAATGCCAACTTAGAGTACGATCAAGAAAGTGACAGTCAAACCGTGCATTCCAACTTCGAAGGGAACACCCAAATTGAAATACCAATTTCCGACGAACCTGTAAACTTTGGGAGAAATCAAATATTTTTGTCACTAGTAAAATACGAACCAAAGAAAGTAAAAATTATAAAACTATTCGGAACTTCAAAAATTCGTTTAATGGTCGAAATATCAGAAAATAACTTTAAAGAAGACATAGTTAACTTTGTAAAATCATATTTGGTACCCAAAATAAAATATAATCTATATTTTGAAGACGATTTTTACGAGAAATTTGCATCATGCGTAGCCAAAAATTTCAAACAAACTGAACTAAATTTGGTTAAGTGCAATAACAAACTCTTAGACCTAACTTCGGAAGAAGATACCTTAGAAACGATAAGTAATTATCATGTCAGCAAAACCAATCACCGAGGGATACAAGAAACATACGAACAAATTAAGCGAAGATATTATTGGCCTAATTTAAAATCACTAATCCAAAATTTCATAAATCAGTGTGACATATGTCAAAGAACCAAATATGACAGAATGCCCTTACAATTAGAGATGAACTTGACGCCTACAGCTTCAAGGCCTTTCCAGATAATTCACATCGACACTATCTCTTTAGAAAAGAATGCGTTTATCAGCATTGTCGACAGTTTCACAAAGTATGCTCAAGCTTATCGCTTGGGAAGCTCTCAAGCTACAGAGATTGCAGACAAGCTATTAGATTACTTTGCGCAGTTCTGCGTACCAACAGTTATTATCTCAGACAATGGAACGGAGTTTAATAACAGGATTGTGAAGGAGATATTAGACCTGCATAAAATCAAAATCCATTTTATCAGTACACAAAACCCCCAATCAAACGGATTATGTGAAAGATTTCATTCCACCTTAATAGAACACATAAGGCTGTTAAATAATCAAATCGAATTTAAAAAAGACAGTATAATTAAGAAAGTAAAATATGCTATAATTGCCTATAACAATAGCATTCATTCAGTCACAAAATTAACGCCGTGCGAAGTCTTATTTGGACACATAAATTCAAACTCTTTATTAGATATAGATTTAGAAAAACAAATTGTAAATGACTACGTTTTAAACCATAAGGAAAAAACAAAAATACTTTACGAAAACATTAGGGATAGCAATCAAAGAATTAAAGAAAAAGTTTTAGAAAAAAGGAATGTAAACAAAGAACCACTTCCAGAAATACCATCTGAAGTTTATATAAAATCAGTTCAGAAAAAAAGCAAAACTAAAAACAGATATAGCAAGGAAGAAATAGCTTCGATAGATAAAGAAAGAAAAACTGGAAAAATAAAGCCTAGACATCATAACACAAAAGACAAAATACATTTGTCGAAAATTAAAAGGCCTAAGAAGATAAAAAATGTAATTAATGACCAAAATCCTTCTTGTTCATATTCAACACAATCAAATTAAAATCCCTACCATACCTTTGTCCACTAGTTCTATGCAAGAAACTTTATTAAACTTTTAAACAACATTGTTTTTATTAATTGTATGTGTTACAAACTTTTGTAATTAATTAAATGATATGTAACTAATTATGGTAATAAATATTGTTAATTATTTGAAATATGTTAATCACAAAAAGAAATGTAATTGAAGAAAATTAGAAACTATACTCTTAAAGAGATAACAAAACAAAAAGAATTCTTATAAACTGACTAGAATCCTTATCAAATCTATAACAGGCAAGTTGAATGTAAATGATGGTAAAAATTATGAAAAATTATATAAAACTTTTATTGTAATCAATGTAAATTTTGTAGAACAAAAATTAGATTCTGATAACAATTGTATATGTTATAAACATTTTGTATCTATCCTATGATAGAAAAGACTCATTATAAATTGTATTAATCGATTCCAAATACTTTTGCTCAGTTGAATTATAATGAACAGAAAATTAGACTGTAAAATGCCCATCATCAAAAACAATAACGCCTACAAACTACGAGGATACTGCGTTGGAAATCGTAGACAACCCATTTAACTGGATCTTGGAAATCAACCTTTGCCTGGTGACTTTCTCCAGTGAAGAGGACTTCAACCCATGCCGAAAATTGCCCTTTATGGAGGCCTATTCAGCAGCTTATATACTTCGCCCTCATCAGGAAGAAGAAGAAGACTTCAACCAACGCCGAAACTTCGCCAACCCCCGAAGTTTTCTTTAGGGATGGAGGAGTTATATAAACATTTTGTGTGAACATTTCATAATTAAATGCGTGCTAGGAAGATTCCTGCTTACGCAGCTTTAGTATTATATAGGTGTGAGAACAGAGCCCCGGCAGTGTGTAAGTCGCCTCTGTATCGCACAGACGTTTTCCACTCCGATTGAGTGCATATCAATTGTATTGTTTTTATTAAGTAAAAATTTATGTAACAGTTTTCTAAATTAATTGTTTATTAAATTCAAACGTTTGTTAAAAATAAAAATCATTTTTAAAAACCTTTCTTGCTTAATATAAAACGTAACTTATATATATATATATATATATATAACCAATTGTAGGTTTGTTCATCGGCCATAGCCTGAGGAAATTTATTTGTCAAACTTTCATTTTAGGGGCGGAACATTCTAAATTCTATTTTGAGGCACAACTTCGGGTTTTAGCCTTAGTATGTTGGTCTGACAACTATTTGATTAACACATATGATAACGTCTCTTTTTATCGCTTGAAGTTTATTTCACCTCTTGTATTGTAGTTTAGTTGTATTTAATTAAAAAATTCCTAGTACGTTATAGCTATAAAAGTTATAACGTTATCGGGTTTTCAATGGCTCAGGCTATATTTATTTTTCAGTTGTATTTATTTTCTCTATATTTATTTATTTACTTAAAATTTTAAAATATATGTTAACAGTAAATACGTTAACAGTATATATTTGTTAACAATATTTATATTTACAGTAAAAAAAAAATTTAAACAGTTGTTAATTACTTACTATAGCATAGATATTTAACAAATATAACATGTTACTTGATAAATTCACTTTGGGCGATAATCCTTGTTTTCACTATATTGTAATAATTTAAACCATTATATTTGAACAATAATATTTAACCATTATACATGAACAATGATTACTTTTTGTTTGATAAATTCAAAGAAATTTTCAATATTTTACTATAGCAGTTTATATTATTTCCACAATTTCTCATTTCCCTAACAAAAATCATTTTTCGAAACCTACATTCCACTTTGCACTTCAGGGGAAGTAAAACCTAATATTCACATCATATCGGGGAATGCACTTGATATCAAAACGTCTGTGTAAAGTATCAGAGAGCTGGGTTTGCAGAATGCACTAAATATGAAATCCATAACTAGCAAACAGTTTATATATTATGTTTTAACTCAATAAATTTAATATCACGCATCGCATCGACAGAAATTCTACACAAAATATAGGTTTTCACTTAATTAATTTCAAATTGCAAGCTTGGAATTCAACGCATGTAAATACTGATTTCCGTTAGCTCTTGTTACCTATATTAAAGCCGCTTACTTTTAGTCAATAACCTGAGAACGTAAAAATTAATGATTAATGAATACCTAAAGACATATATTTTTTAAATTATTTTACTGATCATCGATTATATATTTTAAAGGCGTTCAGTGAAGAATAAAATTTAGAAATTGTTTTAGCACAGGAATGAATAGGTGTATTCACGTTAAATATCGTTTTAAAACAGTTCTGTTAAAACAATATAACAAATTAGTGTATGAAAGTAACTAATAAACTAAACATAAAATATCGTTCTGGAAAATCTAAAAGAATTATTTAATACAAACAAAATTAATGTAAATGTCTAATAGTTCTGTTAAAATAATACAAGAGCTAGATTTTGAACGTAAAATATTTATAGTAGACCTAATAAAATTGTGCAATAAACCGTTGTGTTGCATAAAATACTTATGTTTAAACAATAAAACATGTAAAGTTTTAAACATGAAACATAGATTTAGCAATGTAATATAATATTTTTCAAAATATAATATTGCTTTGAAACATAACCTATAGTAGGGTCTAGTGTAAAAATAAAATAGATGAGCTAAAATATTAAATCAATTAGTTTTTAAGAAACAACAGTGTATTTGGTGATGCAAAAATTATTTTTCAAATATACAATAATAATTTTAAAACAAAACTAATAGTAATATATTTCTAAAACAGTTCTAATAAAACAATGCTTCAACTGGCTTTTTAATTTAAAATAATTGCTTTGAAAGAAAATAACAAAACCTTACTAGAACGCAAAATATTTATTTAAAAAACTAACCACTTAACGTAGTTTTTTGATGTACTATTGATATTTAAAAACTCACCAATATCCGCACTTGTTAGGTCGTAAATGAGTAGTTTTAAAACGAAACTACAAACAATTACATTTAAGAAAATCATAGCGCAAAAAATATTCCTTTTACAACTAGAATCGACCAATCTATCAGTGTTTATCATTAATATGTAATTATAAACGATTTAATCTACACATAAATCCAGGAGCTTTTTCAAATGAAACAGGAACTATTATTGACAGCTTGATTCTCAATAAAAATCCATTGAATTTATACTCACATATCATTTGAAGTTCCACTTAAGTAAACAATACCCAATCACGTGTTCGGCGTGTCACGGTAATGTATTGATTACGTATTACAATATTGATTAAAATATTGTATATGTCTTTCTTTTTTAATAAATATTTGTTGTAGCCTTTATTCTATCGATTTTAAAGCATTTTTTTAACATTTCATTTACAACAAATAAAATTTACTTAACAAATTTTAATTGCTAAGCTTAGGTCTGCAGAAATTTAATAACCCTTGATAAGAAAGCATAGAGTAATTTATTGTTTCGGCTGTTTGTTTTACTTCTTCAAATCAATCAAGTTATAGTTAGCTTTTCCATAACCGTGGAATTATTCAGCTTTCTGAAAGAAGGCAATCCCCTAGTCTTAGAGTTCTATGAAAGTGAGTGATAAAAAAGGAACATTACCTGATCGTCAAAATTGTTTTAGAAACCCAAAACCCGAAGCAGTGTTGTTACAAAAAAGCTGAAGCTAGCGCTTTATTTGTCTACTTTGTAGACAACAAGGATAAATTTGGTGTCATAATTACTAAGAAGAAAAGTCTTGACTTCCTACCTCCCCCTTTCTAATAAAAAAAAATTCGAAATGAAAGTAAAGACCTAATAAAGATAAGGACTTTACGTTGAGCTTGTTATGGAGTGAATGTAGATCTGCTTACGAACATGATAAGTTTAAGTTGATTGATGGATTAAAAATTAAACCAAGTAAATATGCCAAAACTAGGAGATATGAGTGCATAAGGTCCTTGTCTCCTGGCAGCAAGGCGTCATTAATCACAGTGTCTGGCCGAGGTAGCTACAGGAAGACCGGGAAAAGTTTTAATTAAGCGCCGCCCTTCCTGCTTTAATGATGAAGTGTTTGAAACAAAAATATCAAGTAAAAACATCTGTTTAAAATTGCCTGTCCTTTACTTTTACCAAGATTCGTTATATGAGATACGAAACCAGGCAACAGTAAAATAATCCTTAACCTCACTATAATGTAATCAGAGGACATCTTCTGAAACAGACGTCATCTTCTCTCGAAAAAGGTTAATGAGGCACGCAATTTAGATTGGTCAGCACAATATTTATATGAAATATTATCTTGAGTAAATGGAACACAACCGGAGCTATGATGTTTTTCTTTTCGCTACCGAAGAAGCTTTCCAAGTGAATTTTATCTTTATTTTTCTATCCTTTCCCATTATTCGTAGATGGTTTCAGACAATCTGATTGGTGTCCTTACAAACCAGTATACAATAAAAAAAACAAACACACTCACTTCACCCTACACAAACCTCACACACGTATATACCTATACCCCCACACTCGTTATTGCGCGACCACAAACACACACACACACACCCGACGCATTTTCAGGCCTTGAAAAAATAAATTAAAACTAATGTTGTTCAATTGCAGAATAAAAATACGGCTGACCCATGAGTTAAGAATACTCAATTTATTAAAAATTCGGCAACGTTCTGAGAACTATATTGTTATTGTCATTGAAGCCGGATTTCCTCCTTTTTACTATTGTCAAAGATAATAAAACCAGAAGAAAACTTCGCCTCTATATTTTAAACCAGTTCCATAGTATCGTTTGTCTTACGTCACAGTTATTTTCATGATGGTATGTAATGTTTGATTTGACAAAATGTTCATACAAATATTAGAATAAATGCAATTGTGAATATAAATAAAGATGAAATGTGATCAGTCTTAAATGTAATCATCAGACATGTATTATTGTAGTCTGTTTGTGTTGCTACATGTTACCTAATTTGAATTATAATTTCAGTATAGGTGTTGAATCTTAAGTGAAGGTATTTAATTTTGAATTATCGCAATGTGCTTTGTTAAAAATCTTCCAAGATTTGTAGAAAATTGTGTTTAAAAATATAATTAATGCCTTTTAAGTAAATAAAATCATTTTAGTCCATGAATATTGTATAAATGAGTATAAATGTTTTGAAGATATAAATATTTTAAAAAATTACTAAGAAATTAATAAGTTAATTGAATGCATAAATTTATCGTACCTTAATGAGTCAAACCTACAAGACATAATTACTACAGCCAATATCAAGAGTCTATAAGGATTTATTACTTATGAAGACAGAATGTAATAAGTGTGCTATTTGCTACCTATCTACACCCTTAGGGTTTGATCATTTCATTATTTTCAATGTGTATTTTGAAGTACGTATTACAGCTAGTGAACACAAAAAATAAAAATGAGTGACTATGAATCATGTGAAATATATAATGATGAAACCTTTGATATTACTTTTCTGTGTTATTATTACTTAAATATTTCCTTTGCTTTTGGATAATTTTGAAACTAGTTCTGTTCAATAGAACCGAGTTCAAATGTTTAAATAGTTTAATTAATATAGAAATGTTTCACTTAAATCGAAATGCTTTCATGTTTGAGCAAATTGAATGTTTAATTAATATGTTGTGGATAACAATGAAGTCTAAAATATTTCGTAGTAAGTCCCACTGTAAATAAAACAAATAAAATTGTTTAATTTCTCCAAAAGGAAAATAATCAAGTATTATTATTAGATTTATTTCATAGAATTAAAGAATCTTATATGAGATGGATTTGGTTTTTTAAGAAAAATATGTGACGAATCGAAATAGTTGTCATAAAGAGGGGAGACTTAATATGTTAAGTTTGAATATACTCACATTTACACCCCTACACGTTTGTGTAATAATAGGGATGTTAATGATTAGTTGAAGTATGAGTATGGACATGGTACTTTGGAAAGGGACAATCTTGAGCTCTTCCGACATTCTCTCCACAAAAGGTGTCCTGCTGTAATATATTATTTGAAATAATAAAATTATTATGACGCCTTTGATTATACCATAAATAACTAATGTTTATCACAAGCTATAATAACTGAATATTAAGTTGAATTAGTACTGTAATTATATATAAAATACACCAAAGTATTTGTGTTTGATGATTTACTATACCCATTTTGGGCATTTGTGTACACGTGTTTTGGTAACTGTGCAAGGCTAAATATCTTATTCATGAATACTTGTTGTGAGGTTGTATTTCCAGTCCATATAAATTGTACCACTGTGGAGTCACATCATAAACACTAAGTAAATTTCAAGTTACATAAATTTCCTTAGAGTACCTGCAGTAAGTCACTACCCTTAGGTAGGAATTGAATGGTTTTAAGACGAGTATTTAAATCATGTTACTTTGTATATTATGTAGTTTTACCTGAAGTTTTATTCTAGGAGTTTATCTACTAAAACTGCAAAATACAACATTTAGCCTAACTCTCCGGTTGTTCCTGTTTCACGCTACTGTCGGGAGAAAAGTTACGCTCGTGTAATTCTTGTGTTTTGTCCTCATTTACTCTTAATAAATGGACAAAGTTTCAATTGGAAAATCATTCATCAAATTGACGCTTCAATGTGCTCTAATCCTTATTTTATCAGTAACGTTGTCGTACGTAACGTTCAGTACGTAATGATTAAAGTAGATAGAGTTACTGCAGTTGGATTTCTTCCATGTCTTTCTTTAGAATAACAGTTGAAAGTAACATTGACGTTTTAAATTATGACAAAATCCTAATTTTACAAGTTTTTAGTAAAACTTATATTTATAACAAGATTTAAGTTTTAAAATAAAAGGCGGTAAGGTATTTGTCTTGGTGAGGACGTTATTTGTCGACTTGCAGCAACAATTCCTAAATTCTACTTTGTGGAAGTTGAGTTCAAATTGAACATAGTAAGCCATTTAAGAATCTCCACAACAGAATTAGCAGTCTAATCATGAAAACACACTTTTGTACCTTGTAACGAAACTGCTTAAGTTAAGCTGTGGTGCAACAATCGAATAAAATGTCAGACGTGACTCATCCCTGCCGTAGTCAATGTATGATTGCATATTAAATTTATCGTCAGGTATAAAACAGGGAAGACATATTTGGACGTTCAGCGTGAAAAGAAGCGGGTTCAAAGTCCCCTCTTGGTGGCCACTATAGACACTAGACGTTCTTTTGCTAGAATCTTCCATCAACGTGCATGCGCAACTTTCAGCTCGTTTCCTTGAGTGGGGAAAATGTAGGGAGAGAAAGTTTTGCAGCTACGTAATAAAAGGAACAGTATCAATGATAACAGTAGAACCTCGTGGCCTAATGGGTAAGGTACAAGTAAGTTTACTAATAGTACAATTCTGGTTCAAATCCCGAACTTCGATTTTAATTTTTTTCTTAAAGCATTCTAGTTTTAATGAATCTTATTTGTTGTGATGAAAACTACTTTTTGTTGACATTGTAGTTTACATAATTGAAGGTTATAGGCTGTTCATAATTGAAGTTAATCAACTGGTATTCTAGGCCTGTTTTACACTGTAAAATATTTTATAAAATATCTTTGATAGTGTAATAAGTCATCCTTTATACAATGCAATAGGTGGGTATTACATTTTATACAAGATCCGTCTAGAATTTGAAATGACAAACTGTTTGTTTTGCTTATTAGGTTATGTTTCATTGTTTTGAAATATCTAGTTTTTGTCTTTTGTAATAGGTAAAGCTTATTAGGTTATGTTTCGTTGTTTTGAAATATCTAGTTTTTGTCTTTTGTAATGTAAGTACGAAGTATCCAGTCAGGTTAGATTTGGTAATAATTATATTCAGAATTACAATCTATTTTTATTAAAGTTTTACTACGAATTATTCAGTCAGGATAGATTTGGTTGTAATTTTGATAAATACTTAGATTTATTGCTGATGCAGAAAATTACAACCAAATCTATCGTGACTGGATACTTCATAGGTATATTTTAATATAGGTTATGTTTTTTTAAGTATATTTTAAAAAAACGGCGTTAGCAACAAAAAATAATGTTGGATTCGTGTCTAGGACGTAAAAGTACATAAGAACAGTAAAACGCTTTTACGAAAAAAGTGGTAGTCGCACGTCGGAACAATTACCATTCATTTATACATATAAAATATAGCTGTGTTGTAAATAACCATATGTATTTTTATTTTTTAAATACATTATGTCAGGCGTCTTGAGTGTCATTACTACTTTCCCCACTGCTGCAGTAAACCATACATCGCTTCTCCGCTGTGACGTCACACGCATGCGCGTTGATGGTAGACCCTAGCAAAAGAACGTCTAGTACAATAGACCATGCCTACAGTCGCGTCTTTTTAACGCAACGCGCAATAACGTTCTGGGCGCAAATATTGTCATGTCTGTAATAATCTAACTGCACAAACTGGTAAGATTCTACGGAGTTTTGAGGGAAAAAATTAACAGCGTTATTTGACGCTAGGGCATCCGACCTTGAAGGTTCACTTTCTCATGTGGCGCCGGTATGGAAATTTTCTGAATGCGACCACCGCCTTTTTTTAGCCAATGCATAATTTTAGTGTGTTCGTAGCCTATAACTAAGGTAGGGTAAAGATGCTTTCCAGTTACGTCACGGGTAGTTTCTCTACTCTAAAGTAAACGATCTACTCTCTATTGCAAGAACTGTTTACCCTCCACTTTATATAAATACAAGTCCAAAATTTTAGTATTTACCTGATGTGAACCGTTTTAATATTTGATATGTAATCATGATGACTCGGCTTTGCCATGTTGAATGCTTTATATAATTTCGACGAGGTCTTGATAACTGATAGATAGCAAAATTACTGTCATAAATAGTATTTTACAGTTACTATGTTCTTACTACTATGTCGAAGTCTTACTTTTTCTTTAATAAGACGTGTGTGGTAAAACCCCTTCGGTATTATTATTCTAATATGAAACTAAGTGACAAATTTATGTGCACACATTTTCAGTAACGTAAATTTTCAAAGGAAATAGAGAGTCAAATAATTTTTAATTATTTATTGTTATTAATCGATTAATTATTATTCGATTGTACTTGAATGAAAGATTAGTTCCTGAATAGACGGCAATATATATATTTTTTTACTTTTAACACTAAATATTATCCTATTTTCTCTATTAAACGAATTTCGCTATGTTAACAATTATATCAATGTGAATTAAAACGTCAACGAAGACACAAAACTAACATTTTCCTGAAATTTGCATTCCTTAAAGGCGTCTTTGCAAATATTTGAAAATAAACTGATAAAAATAGACAGTTACATTTTAAACATGAATTTTTTCGATGTTTTTATTTAATACTTTGAAGGACGTTTGAATGTCTATGAATGTGGTTTTATTCATTAGAAACTACAAAGTAGTAGAAACCATTCCATAAACTGATTAGCTATTTCTTAACTTATGTGTAATGTCGATAAATTTCACCATATTGCATAATAATGTTAGTAACAAGGTAAAGTTGAATCATGTATGAGTGGTGTTAAACTATGAAAGAAGGCATTGAATAATTTTTTTCAAAATTTCTATTTGATTTTTCAACTACTTTCGAAATTTAACTGATCGGATTTTGCACACCTATCAATTCGAGGATAATATTTGTACCAATTATGAAAACATATTTTAACTAACGTAATTTAAACCTTATATTCGTTCTCCTAACGTCTAATGACTTGAAAATCTGACAATTGTTTTTGGTATAAACAAATAAACAAGTAATAAAATTATTCCAGTAAAATAAATTAAATAAAACAAATAATATACTTTTCAAAAGAAAAAATTTCTACAACAATATAAAAAATATATTTATATCTTACTGACAAATTCAAAGATTTTGATTATTAAAACTATAATTGTAGGAGCTTGTATTACAATTTTCAAGATTTATAGCTCCTCTTTCTGCCTTATAGTCTTATGAAATTTACAAAACTTGCAATTATTTGCTTGTAAATCTAAAGATTTTGAATAGCACATTTTTATGAAATAAATTGTCCGAAAACCAGTAATTACTGATATTTTTTTTTAGCAGACTGCTGGGCAGTTCATTGTTCTACGCTGCGAGTCTCGGACAAGAATACTTTCTTGCGAGACTAGGGTAAAACACGTCTACTTAGGCATATCAGCCTGTAATGTTTTTTACCAAATAAATTAATTACTATTTCTTTGAAAAAAAAACTATGTGTTTAAATCAATTCTTTAAATAATGATCTGAGAGGTATCTTTAATAATAAAAGATAAAACTAATGCCTTTGATTTACATAAAAAATTGCTTAACGTCTTCAGTTAGTGAAATTTCGAAATAATAAAAGCGTGTTTTAACAAGAGATTATATTTATTTTTATTTTATATTTATCAATAGTTTTGTTACATTATTATTTCCCTTTATTTCTTTATCTCCGTCAATAAATAATGGGTGCAATGGGTCACTTTATGACCTTAGGACTTCCCTATGGAACGTCAGCTGTGATATTATCCATGCCCGTCTCAGTAACAGTACAGTCGTGAGGTTATTTTGAATACTGCCCCCCTTTATTCTTTATTACGTATTCTATACTTGATCAATAAAGTCACAATAAAAGCTGCATTAAAGAGACAATGTCGTAATGATGACAGATAACTACCTCGCATCACGCAATCTCAATGGCCTTGACCTGGGTTGTGAATGATATATTTATATTTTATCTGCATTGAACGTACTTTGAGGTTAGTTTGTGTGTGCTTTAAACAGTTAAAGTAATTACTTTGCCCTACAGTTAATGCAATGATTGTGCAATGAACACTTTCACAAATATAATATGGATCACAATTTTAATGAACCATATAAATAGCCAGATATATATTATCCTTTTCATTAGTAGGTTTACTTATAAGCCCCCACCCCCGTTTCGTCTGTTTTAACACTTTCCTACGTTTCGGAAAGTTTTAATCTAATTGAATTGTTTTTAAATATTTAAATACTCCCTTCTCGAATGCTTATTCTAAATTTCTCATAACATTCGGCTCCTAATCTTTATTACAAGTTTGCATAAGTTTATGAGTCTGTCATCCCTGCTGAAATGAGGAACTCCTGGTCCAAGTGTTATTCTAGCCAAGTAAATGAGCCTATGTATATACCATGGATGTGTTCTTAAACTTCAAACTTCATTCATATATATATATATATATATATATATATATATATATATATATATATATATATATAATACGTTTTCTTGTTAAATCATTTAAAAAAACATAGGTTATTCAAATACAAGAATATTTATTAATTTATATTCAAAGCTTTTCGTTAGCAAACAGTACCAACATCATCAGGAATGAAAATGACAATAATGTAGTTTTCATACCTATAGCTTACATTATTGTAATTTTCATTCCTGATGATGATGGTACTGTTTACCAACTAAAAGCTTTGAATATAAATTAATAAATATTCTTGTATTTGAATAAACTATGTTGTTTTAATATATATATATATATATATATATATATATATATATATATATATATATATATATATTTTATGTGTGTGTGTGTGTGTGTGTGTGTGTGTGTGGGTGTGTGTGTGTGTGTGTGTGTGTGTGTGTGTGTTACTTTTCTATACTCCATATTTCTAATAACCTTACTTTTCCTACAGCTACACTTTTAGGTTGTTAATTAACAAGCATAATATCACTAGTTTATTCTATCCGCCACTCAATAGTTTATAAGTAATGCTTATTATAGGGATTAAAATTATTCAATTACACAGTGTAACTAATAGCCTACTAATTCTAATATAAATGTGGACCCTTGAGGCCTTTGGTACTTTACTACAATTTATTAAAATACGGTGTTAATTAATATTACTCTCTCTCGGGTAATTAATTGGTATCTTTCTGTAAAGTAGAAGTGGTGTAATGCAAAAGAAAAACTTGTTAGAAATTTATAAATGTACTCAGTTATTATATATTTCTGTTGGACGAGATAGCTATAGTATATAAACCTTCGTACTTATTTGATTGAGTCTTCTTGGCTTTACTTACTGCTTTTGGAATATCACTTTTAAACAATTATAATTCTAAACTTTGCATCCTCATTCCTTTATTATCCTAATTTTACCCTTTACTTGCAGCACTTTTTAATAACTCTTTATATAAATTATTGTTACAGCTATGTATCAGCTATACATATTTCCCCTTACTAATCTTGTACTTTTTTTAAAAACAATCCCTTGAAACTTGCCCCCAATTTAGCCCCGTAGTCCTTTTTTCCGATTATCTTACTTTTAAATAACGAGACTACGGCCCCCCTTAGGTACTTCAGTCAAGGTACTTCAGAGTTTGACTTATAAATTTTTTAACGAGTGAGGTTTGGCCAATGGTTTTCTGATATTTGTGTTGTTTTACCCTAATGTCGGTTCTTACCTTTAAATTTCTACTTTTTCTATTTTTTTGAACATTAGGCACTTTCATACTTTGCCTCATATATTTATTTAATATTATATATATATATATATATATATATATATATATATATATATATATATATAATAAATTAAACATATTTCAAACACAAGAATACTTTTAATGAGTATATTTATTCAAAGCTTTTCGCCGATAAAATAGTATCAGCATCTTCAGGAAAATAATTATCTAATAAAATATTTTTACAAAATTAAATCATATGGGCTACAAATGGTCATATGTTTATAAGTATTGCACTTTATGTAATGTTTTCTATAGCATCATTGACCTTATAAATTGCTGTCATTCTTAGTAATTCCTGAGGATGTTGGTAATGTCAACCAAGTAAAAGCTTTGAGTGTATTATTCAATAAATTATTCCTTTAATTTGTGTATATTGTTTAATCTTGAATATATATATATATATATATATATATATATATATATATATGACACGGATTCCCTTCTTATTTCACGTGCATTATATTAGTTGTCAAAATTATCTTCATCTTTCTCATTTT
The DNA here is from genome assembly GCA_036971475.1 of Prosapia bicincta. Taxonomy (NCBI): domain Eukaryota; kingdom Metazoa; phylum Arthropoda; class Insecta; order Hemiptera; family Cercopidae; genus Prosapia; species Prosapia bicincta. The sequence goes on from JBAIZL010000001.1 coordinate 64,006,155, forward strand.
CACCCCAATTTTACATTTCTACTCTGATGGTGGGAAATAATAGAACTCCTTTCAAAACATAGGAAGTTGAGTTTTCTGCTAGAAATATTGTATTAGTTGCTCGACTGTGACTTTTGCTAAATACTTGTTAGTCACTATTGAAAGTTGTGCACTTGGCTGAATCACAATTTGTCATCGAGGGAGTTCCTACGACACATTCACACCCCTATAGTCTCACCTGAGCACTTAACCTTCCCGACTCATTGTTAAGGCGCAGTGTTTTCGTGTGGTTCACAATGCATCGCACGATTCGATGCGCCTTCCATTGAACAAAAACGTAAATCTAATTGTGAAAGTTATTGTACGAGATTCCCTATCACCTTGGCTCTAACTAATGATGTGTTCGCGTATGGGACGTTTTTTCAATGCAACGCTTTGCATAAAGTATGTTTTCCAACTATAAAAAAATCTTGAAATTCACTATAATAAATTATACTGAGGGCAACAGTTACGCAAAGCTTCATTAGGCTTTCAGAATTATACTAGAATTATTATTGTTTTATTTACATTCTATAATAGGTAGGACTATATCTCATGAGGCAGTACTTATCAAAAAACGTTCTTCATTGAATGGAAGTTCTACCTCGCACTTCGAGGTCTACATAAGTTATTGATGCCATTTCTTTCCCGATCACTTTAACTAGCTTCTTATCAGATTTTACCTTTTTTAATCAACATTGATAATTTATATAATAGTTATTATCATACCGATACAATTAATAATTATAGTGTGAAGTCCTTAGTGTGATATACTCACAGCATATAAATAATTTTAAGTTAAAACTGTTTAATATTCGTGTCGATTTAGCCTGGGATATTAAGTATCAAGGATTAAATCTTATTAGTAAAGGGTTGAAGCAAAGTGCTGGTCACTTTGTCTCCCTTCAGCATAATATTACCCAAAGTAGGGCAAAGAATGGGTCTTTCTTACCCCGCCTCTCCTAATCGAATGGGTTTAAAACTGTAATAAAACTTTTGTCGCAAACAAATAGTTATTTGTTTTAGGTTATTTTTACTGTAGAGACTACATTTAGTCACTTTAAGTAGATCTCTAGTAATATGACACTGAACATAATTCATAATATTTATCAGAATAGAAAGTAAATGTGTTTGTAAAAAAATCAGTTTGAATTAAGGTTTTGCGTCTTGTAGAAGAATTAGGCAAAACGTCCTATAGACGAGATAATAAATCTAACTTTAAAACTGGTGTCATTTCTTTGGGGACAAGGTAGTTCTTTACTTCTTTAATGAATACACACGAGTAACACTAAATAACACATGAGTATACACGAGCTTTGTCAGAACTAAACACTTGTATTACCATTAAGTAAAACTATTTCTTCATACACGCAGTTTACTTCTCTAATTCGGCGCTTACTGATTGGTTCTTAGGTTACAAACTACCTGATATGAGCTTCACTTCCGACGGTTAGTTTCCTCTTTCTTCTCCAACACGTTTTTCTATTATATTTAACAATTATTTATTTTTAGTTTCCAAATCACTACATCTTACATGTTTACTTATAGTGGTTAGATTCGATCGCCATAGTATTCAAATGAAAGCGTGTGAAAATACTCGTAATACGTAATTTAGCAAAACTGTGTTTTTTTCTGTTTAGTTCGTTACAAATCTCCGTTTTAATAAAGTATTCCTTACTAAGAGAATTGCCCTAGTGCCCTTTCTACTTCTCTATTGTCACATCTGAGCACGTAACATTTCCGGCACATTGTTTGTCCCCAAAACGTGTGTTTCTGGTTCACAAAGTACATTTGTAGCGGCGGGTAGTGAGCGCTATTATCCTGGTACAATGCTCTCTGGAAGTTTGCTTGTCGCTTGCTTGTTTCTGTCGCCATTGTATTCTAACACTTGTGTGGCTGGATTATGACTCGTATAAAGGCTTCCGATATTTCATTCATCGCTGCACGATTGTTCATTGAATTTATTACTTTACAGGTATTATAATATTACATATTTTCTTTTAAATATTGGGTTATTTTTTCTAGTATTGTATATTATTGTAACTTTTTTGTTTCTATCCAAGTAGAACTCATTTTTAAATATTCTAAAAATTATTTACCTGAATAATTATATCTGGAAACCCAATGACTCTATGCTTCCCCAATATCTGTAAACCCAATACCTCTATAAAACCAATATCTCTGTATATCCACTTTCTCCTTGTTTCAATTATCTATGTGAGTGCATTACCTCTGTAATCATACAATCGCTGTAAAATCACGATGTCTATAAAAGCACTACCACTGTAAACCTACTACCTCTGAAAGGTATATTAGATCTCTGTAAGTTTTAGCAGTAGCCAAGCATTGAGGAAGGCGATACTAAACTATGGCAGCAAGACCCCGTAGTTATTAAGCCTCATTCCATAGATTTAAGATATTGTATTTCGCCGTTCTTAGATATATTGTCTGTTCTTTGATTATATTGCAGCGCTCGTAATCGTAAAGACTTTGAATTTTTTTAATTTTTATAAACCTGAGTGAAAAAAATAAAATGTCTAGGGTGTGCTGCAAATTGAACTCTGTATTTTGCAAAAGCCTAACAAGAGCTTTTATTTGATTTATTTGTAAATTTACAGGCACTTTTACTGTGCATTTGATAATAACTAAACAAAATCCAATAATTTTAGTGAATTTTAAAAACAATAACTTTTTTCAAGGTCATTTGTTACTACGTCAAGAAATATGACGAAAAATAATACGATTTTTTTAATATGTTTGGCCACTATGGGCAACTAATTAATAATATAAAATATTATTAGTTTAAAATACCTTAATAATAAAGTAGAATTATAAATTATTTTAATAAACAGGATCTGTCTAATTTTAATGTTTGTTACTTTTAATGTTTTTTTTTCTGAAATTCAGATAACTTTCAATTTACCTGCTCAAACTATTTTTTAAGAATAATTTTATATTAATAACATATTGGTTTTATAATCATTTGTTTAAAAGACTTTAATTCACAATTATGCACAATGTAAAGTTGAAATAATGTGAAGTATTTATGGCGTAAACACAGACTTTACTAATGCAAATATATTAATATTTTCTCTTGGACATTTTAAAAATGACATATTGGAATATAATATATTAACAATGTAAGTAACATTTTTATTGATGCCATTGTCAATATTTAGTCATTATTTTTACTTTACTCAAAACTTAACCTTGTACATATAAAATGGTATCATGTAAATAGTTATTGTTTTAGAAATATGAGAACGTGTTAAATCGATTACTGACCTAAAGTAGTGTTGCTCAAGTATTTCATTATATCTCTTTCACCTTGCGCTGCATCCCTTGTTGGCATTTACACGTCAGTCAGTCAGTCAGAAAAGTGAGATGCTTCGTGTCCCCCGACGCTACCCAGGTTTCACAACCTCTCAGTAGACAGCACTTGCAGGTTGATTTCGCTTATATAATATTCTCTACTACATAGAATGTACTAGATACAGTAACCTGTATATTATTACATTTTTTTCTAGTTTAGATATTGCAAGGTACTGTTATCATTTCTCAGATAATTGCGGCTACTTATAAAGTGAAATATTCTTTTAGCATGACACTTTTGGGTTTTAGAAAACGTATATATATTTTGTGACAGCAAGATTTTTAAGATGACGGGATTGTCCCGAACATTTCTGAAAGCCATTTTCGCGCATAAAATAGAATCTATTATAGCAATCAGCTGTTTTTAGCTACAATCTGAGGTTATTGTAAGGTTAAGTTTAAATCACGCATATATAATATTGACGCCTCCTTTTTATACCGTATGGTATGGAGTAGAGAGCAATGAAGAGCTGCCTTTCTTATATGGTGTTCGAGAAAGGTAATGTGGTCAAGACTATACTTCAACCACCAGTATTACCTTTGGTTTGGTCTTAGGTAACGTTCAAAGGCTAACTAGACCTGGTTCTGAAAAAAAAATCATTGCTGGCTTGAGATTCTAAGATCCTTAACGTTTCACTCACGTGACCACTCAGCCACGTAAATTTCTCTCACTTTCGCAATACGAAGATATTTGTATTCAGATATATGGAACCTTTGGTTAAATGCAAGGCTAACATATGAATTCATATTAGAGCTACTATTACTGGTAGGGTCAGCAACATAACCTATTTTACGTGATGAGGTTACAAACTTATCACTACATATTATTCATTGTTCATTAACATAAATATTCCTAAAATGAATTCAATATGACGCTTATAGATCGAACTTTGTAAACTAATTTTTAAAGTGAAAACTCATTCAGGAAAGTCAGGCACTTTTAAAGAAACAAGTTGAATAGAAATTGTCAAATAAAATTTTCTAGTCATCAATTTTCTCAACACTTTTTTATAAATCAACATTGACAATTTTCTTATACACGGTAATTCAACACCGCCATGCTGAATATGGTTTGTCGATGAATGTTACTCGATTACTATTTTAATTCATTTCTTAATTTAAAATTCAAATGAATAATATATATATATATATATATATATATATATATATATATATATATATATATATATATATATATATATATATATTTATAGAATATCTTTCGTTTTTTAATAAAAAACATAAATTGGTTTTGTCATTTTTCATTAGTACTATATTGTTTTTCTGTTTGTTACTTGCTAGCTTTATATTATATTTGCTAAGGATAAAACGTAGGATTAAAACTTTATTTGTACATTATACACGTATCAGTAATTTCTAGGTTTACTGCGGCAATTTTATCTGTAATTGTTTTACTGGTAATTTACAATTACCACAGAAAATAGCCTAAAGAAATTGTTAGGAAACCTTAAAGACGCCATATCTAATGAAGGAATGTCATGAATCTACTACCTGATGTGTAACAAGTGTCCTCTGAAATATATAGGCCACATTCTGTGAAGAAGAAATATTGTTTGGAGGAAAACAAACATTTAAAGTAGGCGAAGTAACCCTGTTAAGAAAAGTTGTTAAGTGTAGTGAATTGGATGCGTGGGAAACTTTGTATATAATTAGAAATAGACGTAATATTGTGAATATCAAGTCAGGCTCAATTCAAAATTCTATATTATTGTAATTATTGTGACAAAAGAAAATTTGATAGTAACTTTTTGGTTAAAATCTAGAAATATTAATAATTATTCTTAAATATTATTTGTCTATTTGTGACCGTTGCAACTTCCACGATGTAAATATAAAAGTGTAACCTTACTCTCACCTTTTGTAAGTTAGAGTTTGTACTAGTAACACCCACTGATGATCGGGGGTAAACAGTCAAATAATCTATTTAAAATAATGAACCCCTAAAGCACCTAAAGAAAAAGAAAATTAATTTTTCATCTAATTTCTGCGGCCGATAGGTAATATCATCGGCAAATATGTGTTCATACCTCATTATCACACTAAACCTCGCAATAAAATAAGTCACATTTTTCTTTTAAACTGATGAAAATCGCCTCATAGCCACAAGCTATCGAAAACGTGCTGTCTCAGTAAGATTGGATAGTCATAAACTAATGTTAAAGTTTTACTTTACTTCTACTTTAATTACAAAATAATTATTTTACTATAATCCCTCGACGGAATGGGTTCTGAGAATAGCAGTCTCCTCTCAAACACTAAAATGGCGGCTGTGTAATCTCTACTTTACTTAACGCTTAATATATTGGCTTGGACTCTCTTCGCTCGCTTTAAACTGTACCTATAAATTTTCTCCTTATTTCAGGCATTTATTCCCCTCTTCTCGAGTTGCTTTAGAGTAAAGTGATGCCAAAATGTATTTTTTGTTGAAATTCGTTATACATATTCTAAACCATAAACAAATGTGTATTTGATTGCTCAATTGCTTATGTTCTTTCTCTTTTGTGTCTAAATATTAGTGTGTTATTGACTATTTGTATAGAATCTAATTTAATAGGAAACAAACCGATTTATATCTTATTTTCCGCTTCCATGGAAGCATACTATTATTTTCATTATTTGCTTTAACACTTTCTAATCTTTTCCATCACCGCGTTTTTTTGCAACTTCCTATTTCTCTAATAACCTGTTTCTAAAAAGCCCTTTGAATAGAATACTTATGTGACGTATCTGATATTATTTGGCATGGAGAAAAATTCTTTACATAAAACTAGATACCTTATTCAAGTTTTCACGTCTGTCGACTAGTTGAATGACCGCCATTTTTTTTAATACGTTTTGCTTATTTGTGATTTTTATCGTCTTCAATGGATCTTCAATACTTTGGCGATAAATTCAAATTTCAAATTTATTTTGCACTCTCTCATTGCCTGTTTTTCATTTTTCTTCCTTTTTCCTCTTCCTTATTTTCTCACTTTTCATTTCATATTCTCGGTTCTAAATGCAAAATTTATATCTTCCAATTTGTAAGGCTGTTTTCATAATTTCACTCAGCTATTAATTAGACCCATGTTATGAAATTGTCATTACCATCTTTATTGGTTTTCTGAATTATTTTGAAAAGTTATATATTGAATGCTGCCTAAATTTTGAACTGAATTCGTATGTTTTTAATTTTTTCCAAAAATTAACTATATTTAAACAAAAATAGCGTTTAGCCACATCTTTACATCCGCTTTAGAAAGCAATAACGCCACATTTTAGTCTCCTCAAAAATGGCTCATAATATATTCGACCTTCAAAAAAGTTAGTAATGATTTCTCCCAGCCTCCAAAACCGGTAACTTTTCGTGCACTTGTCCCAAGGGGCGTCCATAATTCCACATCCTCGTCAGGAAATTTCGAAAGGAAAATTCTGTAAAATATATAAAATATTTTTACTAACTAAGTGTAACGGTTAGAATTCTAACCATTTATTTCTCACAAAATAAATATAAAATTCGCCAATCCTTTCCTCTAAAATTCTACCACTCGCCAAGGCTCAATTGGTTTTGAATAGCCACATTTGAAATCGCCTCTTTTACAGTTTAGGCTTTTGCCACTTGTGCTAACTAATTTAAATTATGTGAAAAGGCTTGTTAAAACAAGTTGTTATTTTGTAGGTGGACAATACAAGATAGTTCATGGTGGTTCCTTGGCATGCACTGTATAAAATTATTCAACGTACAAATAACACACAGTACACTTAGCAGAAAACGGTACTGCGCAGTACATACTTCGCAAGATTGTACAAGGGTGAAGGTCATTCTTATTATGTCAAGAATTTACCAATAGATAAAAAGGCAATAAAGTTTCCCTATTTATCTTATGCTATTGGCTATTTTGTCTAATGTAGAAGAAAGTGGAAGGAATTCTTCCTCCCGGTTCTTTACAAGGTGGAAGGAGAAGCAGATCCTGAGGTCGTCTAGCTGCTTCTCGGAAAGTAGCCTTCCTATCTAATATCGAGTACTATGCTCAAGTTTGGTGTGGTTAGCAGAAGGCTAAATAACCTTCTGACATGATATTTGCTATGGGAATACAACTCGTCTGTCCTTGACCATAAGAACACCTCCACACTTAAAGTGTTCCAGCAAGATCTATCGTGAGGGATTTCTGGTAGGGTTTCCTTATTACCACCGTTTTTCATTCCACTCTTCATGCAATATATTACTCATTGTTTAATTCCACCTTCGTAATATACGTGTCAAGATTTTAAGAGTTTGGTATTCTTACCAAACCTTAGATGGATCTGAATCTCTCATTCACAATTGGCATACTAACCGCATGCTTATTTGAGTCGGAGGTGGCCTGCGAGGCCACCAAGAGGACTAAGATGGAGGTCTATTCTCAAGAAAAATAGTAATCAGAAGATAGGCTTTACATTCGATAAGATAAATGCAAAGTCAAAATGCAGTTGAATAGTTCAAACAGCCTATATTGTTTATGGGTTTTCTTCAAACGATAATGTAAATGGAGAAAGACCTTGGACAACACACTAGGTAACATTATGGGCTGCATAGGAATTTGTGTTGGTTACAAGGTATGCGATCGAGACGGTTGATGAACCAGCGCAATAAAACACTTCTGTAAAACCAGATTTTGGGAAGAGTGCTGCAGTCAAATAATAGTAGAAGATTCTTAATAGAATTTCAAAATAAATTTTAGAGAAGGAATATCTATATATAACCATGCAACGCGCTCTTAGCTACTTACACTACTTGAGAAGTAAACTCTCTGATTCGAATATGTTTCTGAAAACTGTAGTAAAAGCACAGTCTTTAATTTTTATTTAAAGCTTCAATCGAGAGAAATTGGTTTCCTTGGAATATTTTTAGGAATATACAACACCTTTAGAAACTAAATGCCTATAAAACAGAGAAACAATTTTAGGGAGAATTTAATGCCGGTGTTACGAATAAGTGAACAAATATTAATAGCGCCACTTGACCTTGATGTGAAAAACTAGATACTGCCTCCAAAGGTGTAACGTAAACAGGTCTCATTAATCATTACTTCCCTACGTCATACATGGACTTCATTACTAGCTACCAGTTTTGGATGCAATGAATCATTCCTAATGTAAATATTAATTGATACATAGTCCCTATGACATTATTAACATGGCCTATCCTACATTTATTAGTCCAAGTCATTATTCAAGGATCGACAGTTATAGACAAAACGGAGGATTATTGGACTATATTTAAGTTTGTTTATCAGAAGTATGTATTACAAACAAGTGGTTGGAATAGAAGATACTTATGAATGGTTTTTTATATATTTTAAAAAGATTTAACACTATCCAGGATAACAGTTATCTATATAAAATTATTAGTTCTATTTCCGAACAGTAAAAAATTTATTTAATAATTCAATTTATATCAAAGTTATAAGGATTTAAATGAGCATTTGTTTAAAAGGATTTTTAACAATATTTTTTAAAAAATCAAATTTTTTCATATTTATGAAAATACTATCATTTTTTTGTATTACATGGCAAAATTTAATCAGTTTTGAATTTATCGTTTTTAGATATGTTACATTTACTAAAAGCAAAAAAAATCATTTTAAGTGTCACGAAACTTAAATACTGTTAATTTTTTTTAAAACAACTATAACTATAACCTTCATTTATCAAAACACCAAAGTTATTTTACGTAGTTACAAAGCACTCGATTGATATATGTTTGGATGAGAAAAAAAATTAATTAAAGTTTACCGAGAGCAAGAAAATTTCGTGCCTTGCTCTATTCGACAATCGCTTAGTTTACGATTGTTAAATATTTTGATTTTCTTTTCCCAAGAATGAAATCTAACCTAACCGGATACTTTATGACTATATTTTAATATATGCTAGCTATAGTGTAATAAAACTTATCATATTTCGATAACTTATGAAGTATAAATTAATAAACAAGTAAGTTATTACACATAACAGTGAGGTTATTTTATATGCCGGTATTTATTGTAAGTTATAATCCCTACGTAGGGTTGAAGACGCGTAATGGGTTTTTGTCATTACTCAGAATATATTTTTAAGTAAAGAGTAAAAATGAAAAAAAATCAGAGTCGATCCAAACAGTTGGAATAATAACCTTACCTACAACTATATCCGAATACTAATGGCGTTACACCAACGTGTGATATGTATGCCCTATCACAAGACTACACCGAAGTAAAAATACTTTTATTCTAGATGTAAAGGAAATATTCCCTGAAAAGAGTAAAATTTTAGTAGACAATAGAATTGATCGGGATCAAAAACGATTCATTAAAATATTCGTTTATAATTCTATATTTAAGTTTACCTTTGGTTTACAATATGGTTAAAGTTTTAATGATGTTGTTAATAGAGAAAAGTAATTAAAAGTGTTTAAAATAGACAATAATTCAGTTCTTTAAAAAAAATTGAAATAGTTTGCGAAATAGAATTAGACTACTCATATTATATATGATTAAATTGCTTATTTAGAGAATGAAACCTTTAATATAACATATAAAAAGAAATATATATATATATTTTTTTTAATAGTAATGTTTACCCTTGATAGAGATTTTAATTGATGATGTAAATGCCAGAATAGCTCACTGAAATGGTAATAAATTACACCATTTTCTCAATTGCTGTCTTGTGTTCCAAGTCAATGTCATGGTTATTTAGTTGGATATGGTAGCAATATGGTGACAGACGGCTTCAATAAGTAGGCCATCGAAAATAGAGGGCAAGGAACAAAATTTGAGTGAAACGGAGTAGTTATGAGTTTTGTCAAATATACAGTTAAAAAATATTTATAATATTTCAAAATCTGATAACATTCATCGCTAAGCTTGACTATTTCTTTAGAAAAACCTTTCAAAGGAATGTACAATTAACATTTCATGATCCAACTCCTCAATCCTTTTTCTATGTGAATTTATTGAGTTTTTAAAAAGAGTAAAATATTTATTCTACGCGAGCTTCTAAGCTAGGTATGACTTTTTACTCTGAATAGTAGGCTCCGTAAACATTTAGGGGTCATACGATGTTAAAATAAAACCTTTAACTACAGAGAGAGAGGGGGGAGTTGTTTTGGCAGAACATGCATTGATTGGAGTAAATATATTGCGTCGACAATCAGAATGTCTAAACGCTGAAAAATTGGAATTTTTTAAAGCGAATGTATTCGATGAGAGCTGCGTCTGTTTTCAATTAAACTGCAATAAAAATGCAAAATCATAATTCAACTCTAACAGCACACGTTCCCTGCTGAGAATTGACGCTGTTTAGAAATTTTTCATAAGGTAAAAACATGGTTAGCTCTCATTCACTGTAATTATTTGCATAATTTACACTTGTCTCCCCATATAGACGTCTATCTATCATAATATTTGTTAGTATTTTTATCTATTATATTACACAATATCATACAATCCTACATTATAAATAATTATTTGGTTCATATAGTTAAATATATTATACCACTTTGGGTTTTGTTATGGTTTGTTACGTTGCTTTGGTTCCGTTTTTGTTGTGTTTCGTTTTGTCGCATTACTTAGCTTTCACTTGTGTTGCGTTAAAATCCATTTCTCCCCATTATGTGATTGTTACGTGGCATTCGGTTTTGCATCTATTGAAATGTTTTTACCTAGCATTGAATTCCGTTCCGTTACGTTTAGTTTGTCATAACAAGCGTAGCAACAAAGCTATTTAGGTGTGGTTCCAAACGGGTAAGTGGGTAAAATCCTGGAAAGCATTTTAAAATCAGCAACTGGGAACAACATTTGTGGGTAGGGTTTATAGCAATATGTATTTATTACAGGGGTAAGTAGAACCAGTCGTTTGGCTATTAGGACTATTCTAAAAGTCTATTTATTAAGAAAGAATATTTCTCGCACATGGTACAGCTTTTTAACATTTTAAATATATAACATTCACTAAAATCATGTTCTCTGACTAAAGTATAAATACTAAATGTAATACTTTGGACTTATGCTGCATAATTTCTTCAAATACACGTGAGTGTTTTGGTTATTTATTTAAGGTACATTACTTGAGCAAAGAGGAGAGATACACTTCAGAGCTTAAGCCAGGTATTGCGGAAACGGGTGTGATGAAAATAGCGGCACTACAAACGGAATACTTGAAACGGCTTACGCACAGATCTTGGTATCTTCAGACTCGAGTGTATATATACAATCCACAAGGGATAAAGTGCACCCACATTCAACAACGATAAACGTGGAACCAATGTGTACAAAGCTTTTGTACTAACTGAACATTTATTTAGAACCAGATTTCCTTTTACCGATTGCCAAGTGTTCTTACGAGTATGTAAAATCGCCAACACATCGAACAACGAAACAAGTCGGATGAAATTCAGTTGCAAGAGCAAATATTTATTCAAAATATTCGACTATCTGGTTCATCCTTTTCTCGATTCACAATATGTAAGATCGTGAATGTTTAAATATATTTCTTTATTAATCTGTACTGTATTGTGTTTCTTATAGTTTGCTTCTTTTACTATTACTACATTATTGTCACAATTTTATCTTCGATTAGACTGCATTGTATTTCTTTATTTTTTCACAATCCTAACATTATTGTGTTATTAGAATTTGTTATTTTTATTAATATTCCAACTTTCTCTTTTATCCTCTCCATTTGTCCACCTCTCTTTTAATTTAGTTCATATTCTAATTATGATTGAATATTACTTTATTAGTATCACAATTCATTATTACATTATCTGAAACTTACCCTGCAATACTTTGATATTCTCACTATTATTTTAACTTTCACCAAACTTTATTCCCACTGCCTTACCATCCAAGTCTAACCGACTTGCTTCATTGAGTTTATCGCTGTAAAGTACATGTTACTCTACTGAAGAGAAATGTATTCTTTGAAAGATCGATTCTTTCACTTCTATACCAGTTTATTCTGTTCTCGTTTTATTGCTTCTATGATCATGTATATTGCAATTTTTTTTTCTACTGTCATATTCTGTACCAGACTGAATTACACCTAACCTTTCACGGTTTGCTTCCCTCACTATTATAAAATCTTTCCCCAGACATTATATTAGTATCTTGAATACACCAGTTCAAAATTACTCTAGTTTGTGCACATCTCTATTGCTATACTAAGGTGAAACGATAATATAGGCAAAGTGTGAATCAATCAAAAGGAATGAGTAGGCCTTCGGGACCAGGTTTGTTCTCGTAAAACGTATTAACGTCAACACGGACACCAGGGTACCGCAGCTGGGTTTGACTGATGCCTCCAAAGCAAAACTGCCTTTGGCTCAACTTATTTTAGTTGTTTTATTTCACTTAATTGGATTTCAATGATAGAATCAATGTGGACTTGGATTAAATTTGTTTGAAAATATGTGCCTTAGCTTAAATCACTCGTTTTCGCTTGTTAAAGACATGCATGACCTACCGTATAAATTTATAGCCATTATTATTTGTAATAAACCATTAATATTTTATGCACGTAATAAGCTATTTTATTTTACTTGGTTCAATGTTTATGTCTCGTTGTAATTTATTTACCATATTATATATGGTGTTATTTAGATTAGATTTGCTTTTAAATGGTTACCTTCCTATCGTGGCGTGAGAAATTGTTTAATTAAATCATTCTGAAATTTTCTAAGGCTGCTATGCGAACGTAAAGTGGATAGAATTATAGGCCAGGGAAAAGTGAAGAACTATTCTGTCTCGTTCCAATTATTATTTAGTTTTTCATTGTATGAATAAACCTCAATCACAGTAAAGTGAAGTTTTAATTTTAAGGGATGGTTACAACTGTGAACTGTAGGCGAGGAATTAATAAGTAATTTAGTTTGGTATGCTCCGGAAATAGTTTCTATGTATGAAGGGTTGCATTTCATTTAAATTTTACTTTCTCTCGAGGTTGAAGTAAGTGTTTACAATGGAGTGGAAGGGAATTTAATGGAAGCGTAAACTACAGCCATAATTATATGTAATTTGATGCTGGTTAAACATGAATTGTCCGGTAACACTCCCTGTCCGATACCAGACGCCTTTTCCCTACTGTGTCCAGACTCCCTTTAACCAATCGTGCCTACCACTAATATAGAGGTTATTTTACCTTACTTCCAGCACCGCCTACAACAAATGCAGTGTAGACTGTAATATAAAAACTATTAGGCCCATGAATGAGGCTATCCGTTGCTAATATTCAGTCCTATCTTTGATATGGCAATAAATTAAAATACTAAGTTATAACAAATTCAAAAGAACACTATTACCACCTTATTTTTGAACTTAAAAAAAAACCACTGGTGCTATTAATTTATCTAAGAATCGCTTAAGTTTAACAGGACAGTTTGTTGGTCAGTTATTACTGCACCCGTATTGTTATGATGCGCTCAGTGGACAGTTCAGAGCGGGTGCATCACGCTAGTAGGGAGCCTTGATTAAGTGTAATAAGACAGATTATTAGCCACAGTGGATTTGCCAACATTTTTGTCCACACAGATATCTAAGGAGAAAACACTATAACATCTATTCCGACAAGGGCTTATTATATTAGAGGTGTAAGGGCTAGTAAAATAAAGTACGAAGCTTGCCGAGAACCTCAAGTGCAAAAGTTTTTGAAAGAAATAAACCACATGTCTGAAATAAAACGACATCACATGAATCAACAAGAAGCAGTAATATCTTCTAAAAAGGATGTTTTAGTTATATACTATTCGATTATGTATCAGAATGAATAGTTGAGCTCTTTCATGAAAATAATGATCATCTAATCATAAGCTTCCATTCAGTCAATAGACTTTAGGAAAATGTCCATCAATATTTCTGGAAGAGTCTTGATAAGTATCACAGAGGACTGGAAGTGATTGACAAGTAGCAGTTTTAAATTGCTAATGAAGACACCCACATAACCACTTTTTTCACCAAGAAGTTCACATAGTTTCTTTGATCATGCTATACTTCAAGTGAGTGAGACCGATTTATTGCCATATCCAGAATCATTACCTAAACTGTGCAAAAGAAAATTATAGATTATTTTCTTCATGTGGCTTCTGTCTTTCATTGTTTGTGTGTCGTTACAACATTGCCTTCAACAATACTAGATTATGTAACACAAACTCTCGATTATCCGCTCTACTGATTATCTATAATTTTGTTTTGTCTTTTATTTATAGGTATAAGATATGGTTATATTATTTGTGACTGTTGTAGCACTTACGAAAACAAATTAATTTTTAATAAGAAATGGTTTTATATATGATTAGTATTTGACTAAGTTATCTTTTATATCCCAGAATAGTGTTATTTCTAGCCGAACAATCAGTTATTCTAGGTCTTGTAAAATTATTTTACCATTTTGTGTTCTCTTCAATAAATGTAACATTAAGAGCTACAGGAAGCCGTGTTAGTGTTGTGGTTAGCCATCTCCCAATACCTAAGGGACGTGGTTAGAAGATTTTAATGGGGAGAGATATTATTTTAGGCCATTAATATTTAAATGTGAGGTTCGTCCTCAAGTTTTTATAAAATTATAACAATTAGCTCAAAACTATAGGTAATTGTTTGTCAAGTAAAAACATTTCATTTCCTCATTAAAATTACTTGCTTTTTATTGTAAAAAATTCCTATTGAAAATTTTTCCAAAATACTTATTGGAACGAAAAATTGTAATACATTATTTTTCCGGAAAGTTTACGTCACATACCTGATGTTCTGTGTTTATTATTGCCTCAATCTAAACTCAAATATAGAGATTTTATTGTTTCACACACGCAAGTGGTTTACATAGAACGATGTAGTATTAGAACACCAGGTATGTATTTAGTACTCTGTAATCGGCTTTCCTCGCTGTTATTGCAACGAGGCCTAAGCAGGTAAGGGTCTATATGTAGTCTAAAGAAGGGATGTTTATCAAGTTATTGTGTGTTTTAACATACTGCATGATATCTGAGTTCGCCATCTTCATGATATTCCCTTTACAATTACATTCATTATCCGACAAGGGAAAGGGGAGAAATCATTTTAAAAAATAAATTATTAGACTTATAACCATTTAAAATTAGTGTATTGTTGCGTTAATTTTTTACCATCGACATTGATTGCTAAATCAGAAAGATAGTGATATATATATATATATATATATATATATATATATATATTTATATATATATATATATATATTTTATAATTTACAGCACATAATTTATCCTAATTTACACCCCTAATTCCTTAAAGATACAGGTTTATGAATCGTTGTCCTGAGTGACTGAGTCAAAATTATAAAAGGTAGAGACCTGAAATTTTCAGCGCACACTCCGATTATAACATAGACCCACAATAAGAAAGGATTTGGCAAAATATTGATTTTAAGGCTTAAGAATTGCAAAATTCCATGGAAAGTCTTATAAAAAACGCACAGAGAAAGAATAATTTCAGAGAATATGGTTGTTCTATAACAAGTATAACTTCTCACGAGAAAACAGGCCAGCGCCAGATGTTTAGGTTGAAAGGGGGTGGGGCCTATGCAAATTTGTATATATCTTTCTATTGTTCTACTTACGTACACATTTTTATTATTTTTTTAAATAATTTTATATTACGAAATGTGTGTAAAATATCAAATTTAACAAGCTTTCAATTGTAAAAAACAATACTTATTAAATTTTTTAAGAATCAGTTCTTAAAATCAGTTCAGGTTTTTCTAGAATCAGTTCTTGAAAATATTTAGTAATATTATCTTCGACTGGGAAAAGAACTAATATAGTTTACAGAAAAGTTCTAAATAAAAATTAAGTGTATTATTAAAAAAATAGGTTTGTTCAATATATAGCTTTACCGAATTAAATGCAAAAATTTTACTATATAGTTTTGAATAGAATATTAATGGTATAATCAAAATATTTCCAACAGTTTTAGAACATTTTGCATTCTCCAATAGTCCGTTACTATGCAAACATTTTTACATTTTACGAGATTCATGATAAGTGTGAATGATGAGAAAACAATGTTATATTATACATCTGTATAAATATCTGACATTACTGTATCATAAACACAGAAACAATTACTTAATGAATGATACGATATTATAACTTCGAATTCCCATTCCATAATCATTATCAATTAATAGTGTTTGTTAAATTTATTAATATAACATACAAAATGACAATTTTAAAAGAGTGCGGGCGATGGCTGCCATTAGTGCTAATTTATTGTATAAGTCCAAGGCTTTATTTTTGTATCTCACAAACATTTGATATATCATTTGTTAGTAATAATATTTGTTTTGTATAAATATATGGTTTTAATAACATCATCGCTATGTAGAGTTTATTCTTTACTTTGGTCTCATGACGAGTTAATACCTAACTTTGACTAAAAAGCCGAGTTCGTATTTTCGAAGTATTCAAGTTACACAATGCAACTCAGACTAGTGATCTACTTTTCTACTACGTCAGAGAATTATTTTCTACCTATCACTGTCCCAGTACTAGTGACGCATATATTATTGCATAGGTCTTATTATATTATGCTTATACAATATAAAAGGTTTATTTTTAATGCTATTAAATACTTAAGGGTATCTCTCTCTCTCTCTCTCTCTCTCTCTCTCTCTCTCCTGTTAAAAGCTAATTGACCTATATGAAATAGAATTGTATACACAGCGCCTTGTTTAATATTTAAATGTTTGGAGAATATACCGGTATACCTATAGCTAATTGTTCGACCTTTCCTCAAGGTGCGGTGATTAGAGTTTGTTTGACGAATTGATTTACTGCAAACCGTAACACTATTTTATTTACGATTTTACTGTATTTATCAATCTTTAATATTTTATATAGTAAAGTAAAATGGATCACTTTTTTTAACTCCATATATATGTTTTAATATTTGTCACATTAATTTCATAATTATAGCAATTTATTTTCTAATATTATTTGAAACTTCAAATTTACTTAGTAAAGGCATGATTGTATGTTTAACAAATGTAAAATATTTGTATTTTTTTAACATTTTGTGTTTTTTTTAAACCTACTTATTTATTGCGAAATTTTTGTCAAACGCTTTACATGGTTTTCAACGCTATGAACTAACCAGCTTCCATCTTTAATGAAACCAAAATTCATTAGGAATCGCTTTAAAAAGGGTATATAAAAAATGACTAAATATTAAAGATTTCATCTTAAGATTTTTTTGTAAAATAAATCTTTTGTACCTGACAAAATTAATAAAGCCTATTCCATCAAAGAAGATTTCATTTTGATCGGACACTTTTATTATATTATGCGATATCTATTTGATTTCACTTTAATACCGATTACAGATTGAAATGTAATTACATTTCAATCTCTTTTAGAAAATATATAAATTATTTAAAGACATTTTAATTGATTTTTTATCATTTGAAGCTGTAGCGTGTTTTAGGAGATGCAAGTTTATATTGCAATTATTCTGATAAAGTGACGATTGGATTTGATTACAAATACCTTTATGCCTAATTAGTCAAGAGTAGTGGGTTCAGTTCTCCCATAATATTTGATGACGTTTGTGTCCCGGATATACTCAGGCAACATTATCTACGTTATACGAGGGCTTATCGAATAGTAGCAAATAATAGTGTGTTGCTACTTTACAAGAGGGAGCCATATTTGTTACCGAAGTCCAAAACCAAGGTGATTTATATTCATATTTTTAAGTTTCATAACTCACTCTGAAAAAGAACTTCCGGTATAAAATAGCCACGTCAAAATAATCTTGATGAGAACATGTCTAAATAATTAAATACTCTGCCCCCATACACCCAACCCTGTTTTCTTTAGACCTTGGTAGGTCTTTCCTTTATTCAGGACAAGCGACATTATTCCTTTACATAGAATAGATTGTAACAGACAATCACATCGCTATGATCCTTATGGTACAGGTATATTTAATGAAGAAATTCCTGTCCACACGCGCCGTCTTCCTGCACATTTTTAGGGATGAGGGCATAATTACTTCGATTTTCTGTCGTTTACTCAATTTATCAAAAAAAAATATTTCACATAAACGATTGGCATCATGTAACACCTCACTTTTTATTATGGCGAGTACCTCTGTTACACGAACTTGCTTACATATCTCATGATCCCTTTTTTATCCAGTGCTATTACTTCCTACCCTTTCCACACTCTTCAAAAACTCCAGCGGCCTAAATCCGTTTAGAGTTCAAAAACGCAGAAGAAACTGTTGCTACCGTTAATAAAATACGAAACAATTGAGCTACAAACTTAATTTACTTTAAATTTGTTAATTTCTCAATAAAAATAATGACTTTTATATGGCAATTAGATGACTCAGAAGAGACCGAGTTAAAGCGTATTTAACTAGGTCATTACTCTATTGAAGGAAGATAATGTATCCGGCATAACGCATCTACACCACAATTTTATGTTAAGTTTGTCTCAGAGGACCTATTTTCTCAGGCTAAGGTTCCCGATAAAGCTCACGGGTTTATTTGTCACTATCAGGGATCTTACTCACGATAGTATTTGAATATTTAAATAATAAAACACAATTAAACAGGTAATTTAATCAGGTCTACACCGTTAAATAATAATACCGTTTTTTAAATACGTTTTTTTAAACCAGAATTAATAAAATGTTTTTTTTTAATTCAATACAAAAGATCAGATAATAAGGTTGATGAGATTTGAATGTTATTTATCATATTACTAAATCATTTTGTATTACACAGTTTTATAGTATTTATTGTGTTTAAATTGTATAATTTGCTACTATAGTTTTTAAAAAGTTATAAATCAGCCTAACACTGAATAAACCTGACACCCAACATCTCGAAGCAATATTAAAGTGGTTCCAATTAAATCCTTATTTGACCAGCTGTTATGGTTGTGAATAGAACTTCGGTTAAAATAAGCGGTTTGTAAAATGGTATGCTTTACGGTTGTTGGTTTTGTGGCCTAACACACTAATTATTGTCGAATTGCAATCTGTTATAGCACAATACCATTATACAAATTATATACCCATACAGAATTTCAATTGTAAATAAACAATTATTTACATAACATAAATCAAATTACTTTCGAATAACTCAGTTCTCTTTTTCCACTCATTTTAACTTTTAAACTACGATTGAAAAAATACCTTTTTAAAATTTTTAATGACGTAGTTTCCACAGGCACAATTATAACGACGTTGGAAAGAAACGTATATAAGTTCGCCCCATGTGTAATATTCTGGACGTTTTCTTACATTTTTAGAATTTTCGCGCCTGTTTCCCTTTATAAGAATGATTGATTTTTTAACAAATAGGATTTTTTTAAAAAACAGAACAAAGTAGAAACTAACACCAGAAAGAAATCAAGAAGCAAAAGCCATTAGCTGAATGTTTACTCGTTCAAATATTTTAAAAAGTAAAATCTGATTTGTTGACATACCATAAAGGGAGATAAAATGCTTGTTACACAACAGTAAACACATCTAGGGAAACGGACTAAGATATTAGCGTAGTATTCAATATTTGAGTAGAAGAATAAAGTTGTAAGAGGGTTTTTATAATAAGGTAGTTATTTTTAAGGAGAATAGTTAAGAGGTTTATAAATAAGTTAGAACAGTTGTAAGAGTTTTTTATATCAATGGGTAATTAGAGAAATGCTATGAGTGATTAGGTAAAGTATTAAACTAGGCATGAGCGGCCTAGTTGAATACGAAGAAATGGTATGTCTTAACCTAATAACAGTGCTACAATATACTTTAATTAAACTTATTGAAAACAATTCTGTATTTATATAAAGCAAATTGAAACAAATATTGACACAAGAAAACAAATTGAAAACAAATATTTAAATTTCTATTAATTTTCGTATAGTAAATACGACAACGTTTTTTCACGTATATTAATTCAGAACAAGCCAGTATCCGACATTATTCTGACACCAGTTTCGGATATCCAGTAAAATAATGCATAGGCTATATTTATTTCATTTTCCCTGTGAGATTTAAATTTATATATATATATATGACTTTGAAAGTGACTCTGGATGTACTAAAGTTGGGCAAAATTGAAAAAAGGGCCAAGTTATTTTGTCTATTTCTGGTTTCTTTAGAGTTTTTTTTTATTCTTCCATTTTTTTCTATGTTTCTTTTTTACAACTATCATATTTTTGTCTAGTGATTTTTGAAGTAAAAGAATATAGTTTTTATAAATTTTCCGCGTTGGACATTTTAACTTCAGATTTCATACTTCATATGTTTCATTAAGAAAAATAAATTGGGATCATAATGACGATAGAATTTTGCTCAGATTTTTGATGATAAGATGAAAGGGGTTAAAGCCTGATAGTAAATATTTAAAATTCCACGATGAAGATGTCTTCAGAGAAAGTAATGTACGTTTTAAAGACGTTGCTTGCTTTTCCAGTCACACACGCGCCCACTTGTGTTTGTGACAAATGATCAAAGAAACCCCGACCTTTTTGTCTTACAAAACTACCCTTAACTCGAAGCACATATTGTAGGAAAATACGCATCCGGTAAGTAAATTACCTAAGAAATAGTTTGGTCAAATGTAGACATATAAATTTAGAAACATTTCCCGTGTAAAGAGATATTAAAACATGCAATGAACGACAATTCCTGTTCAACACTGTTCACCATTATTATTATTTTTTTAAACATGTACGAAATATGCAAACCATCATTTCACGAATAATAGATGTCCAATGTAGTCAAAAATATTGAGTTTCAATATGTTAAAAATAATTTTTAAATATTACTTTTATGGTGGGTTCATGCAAATCATATTAGGAGTGGATTTTAAAGGTTTGTCTAAATTTTAGACATGTCAACGGTATCAGATAATCTTGTCTTTGGGATTTCCTCGATCCTGCCAAGTCAGATAGTTTCTCTTACATACTGTCAAACATTTTATTATAGATGTCAAACAACTCTATTGTTTGTATAAATCTGTTTTATTTTATCGGTGCTTTTATTTTGATTTCTCGGCAGTACTACCATTTTGATTAGAATATGGTTTTTATATGTTTATGTGTACAAATTAAACTTTCGACACTCACTAATTTGTCTTGTTCGTCGCATATTTTAGAGACTTCGTCGAACCAATTTCCTCATAAACAACATATTATTAACATATAATATTTTTTTATTTTCCTCTGATACAATTTACATTGTAAATTGGCTTGTTTATAAAACAGAGTCATATATGGTTGTTTGGTGGAATTAAACCAAAATGTAGTAAGATTTTATTTGAAAAGTATTGTTGCAACATGTAGTCATTAGGTTTGTTCACTTGGTAATATATTGTTGTTATATATGTATACAAATTGTAAAGGGAATAATATGAAATGTTATTTGATGTTTAGGTGCATTATGGCTCAAAGGCTATATATATATATATATATATATATATATCCTTTTTCTATTAATATGTAATATAATTGATTTTTACCTAAGGTATTTTAAATCGACGTGTCCTAATTGAGTTCTCCCCTTACTGGATATTGGTTTAATTAATACGAATAAAACAAGTATGACTTTCTTTTTACTTCAATAATTTTAATTCTTTTTAAATCCTTTTCTATTAAATTTTGCCTGCTATCCCATCATGAAGGTATAAAGGGCAGTAACAGTGTAAATTGTATTAGGGTAAAAGTATGTAGTTTTAGTTGTGACAATGCGACTGTTTGAGTAAAAGTTGTCTAAACGCGACCTGTAAATAAATATGCGACGAACTAGACGAATTAGCAGGTGTTTTATACACACAAGCATACAACCCCACATACTAATAAAAAAAAACAACAACTAAAGCTAAATCATAACAAAAGCATCGATATAATAAACAGATAAAACAATCGATTTATTTTTCAACTACAAATAATCCTGTATTGTTTGACAAATGTAAGAGAAACAACCTGACACCGCAGGATCGAGGGAATTCCATTAACAAGGTAATAACATAATACTGACATGTTGTCTAGAAATCCGGCGAGCCTTGCATGTTGATCAATAAACTCATCATCATATCACGTAAAAAAGGTAACTATATGTGACTTTTCGCTAGAATCTCATCTATCATTAACGATATGAACCCAACAACAGTTGAAGAGCAATTGTTAACATATTCACTATAAAAATAGCAGTATGAATGCTTTAGAACTATGTGCTAAATAAACTTGGCGTAGTAAAATTACTGACGATGTCGACTTGATATTCAAAATAGAGAACGATCGATTAACCATGTTTAATTTTATGGTTTATGTTTCTTCTAGTTATTTTGATGTTATAGTAATTTACATTCGCTATTATGGTTCAGTTATTGACAATGAAATATGATTATTACAGATAGACAGTAAACAGTTAATTGTGGTTTCTTTAATGGCGTAAGCCTATTCCGGCAGTGATAGTACATCTTCAAATTGATAATCGCGAATATATTTGTTGTACTTAACCAAAAAAACTATCTGTTTTACATACGAGGAAACTAGTAGAGCTTTCAGTGTCGTAGCCAGGAAGCACAGGGGGCAGTCCCCCACCCTATGCTCAACCAAACCATCATCCTAACGGATCCCCTGAGAACATTTATGCGCAATATTATTTAGTTAACAATTAATGACTCCATACACTAATGAAAAAAAAAATATTTCCCCACAATTCCCTACAATAATGAAACTAAACGAATCACGCTAAAGTAATTCGTTTAATTACCATGTTGCAGCGTAGCGCGACTAAACAAAAAAAGACTAACGTTTCCGGATGCAGTTGAGCGCTTTTCAGGAGCGGATAATTTTAATTTAATAAGAGCTCGGCGCTTCACGAAAATCCTATAAATCCTTCTGTTACTCTATCTCGTTGCGAAGCTTTGAAGTATGTCAACCGTGAAGCGTCAACGATACGTAATTTCATATTTTAATGCAATTACCCTTATAAAATATACCCTCAGCGCAAACTAGCATTAGGTACGCTTATTTTACTCTAGGAACGTTTAGTGTATGCACCATGCTTAGAAAGATATTTTGAATGTAACTTTGAAATAGCTTCACATTTCAAGTGGATTTGTGATGGTTGGTGCTGTAAAACTGATTATAACCATGAAATAGTTGGTTTCACTTTTTCTGTATACTTCTTTAAATACTTGGGGATTGTTAATCAGTTTTACAAATATCAAATTTGTACTTGTATATCTAATCTCTCGTTAGAATAAGGGACTAAGGTCAGATAGCTATTATGTAAAATGTTGTATGAGACTAAATCAACGACAGGAAGATATGAAAAGGTATGAATAGGTCCCAAGTACATTTATACATATATTACATATATTATACATTTATATATATACAATAAATGAGTATAACTTAAAAATAACTTAACTAATTAAATTTTATATATCATTCGGTTGCGTGTGTGGAATTCACCTCGATTATGTTCATCAAGCTGAGAGAGAGAGAGAGAGAGAGAGAGAGAGAGAGAGAGAGAGAGACTTCATCAGTCTTATCACTTTTATTTGAGAGAAAACATATCCATAGAAAATACTTATTTAATGAACTCCAGGATATCAGTACAACGCTCGCTTTTGTCAGAGCTTTTAGCAAAAATGTTTTATTCATGAAACACAAGTTGTCAAAACTTCCGAGCAGAGAGCGTTGCAATGCTTGGCTTACGATAACTTTGTCGTACGTTACTTTGAAGTTAGACATGTTACTGTCGCAGAGTTAACACCGAATACATTTTGTGAGTAAAAAGAAATAGTTTGTCCTAAATTAACTACTAACTTACAATATACTTATTATTAAATAATATCATTAAAAGATGATTGAAAAAAAATCTTTACTTAGCCTATAGATCAGTTTTGAAATTAATTATAGCAACATAGGATGATACAATATCACCTGGTTAGGTGAATGAGACATATGACACATAATGCTGGACAGCAAGAGGCTTTTGGAGAAGGAAAGAAATGAGATAATAGAACATTGAAGGCTAAACTGAAAGTAAAATGTGTCAGCTGCAAAAACCCCTAAAACCGACAGTAGCTATAGGAGAATATTTCTTTTCGTATAGAAATTTTTTTCTTTTATATTAATTTAAAAGAAGAACGAATAATAATTGACCAGTTCGCACCACTGGTAAAGGTAGTTTACCTACTTTGTTTGTTCCTAAGAATTTTTGGAACCTTGGGGTATAAAGTCAGTAATACAAAGTATTAGGAGTAGTGACTAATCTCGTAGTTTACCTACTTTGTTTGATCCTAAGAATTTCTGGAACCCTGGTGTATAAAGTCAGTAATACAAAGTATCAGGAGTAGTGAATAATCTCGTAGTTTACCTACATTGATTGTTCCTAAGAATTTCTGGAACCTTGGTGTATAAAATCAGTAATACAAAGTATTAGGAGTAGTGACCTAATCTCTTTAAATACAAAACAAGCAACTACTAGAGAAGACATTCCCCTAACAGCTGTCATTTCGATTTCATATCGCTACATCATTCATTACAAAAACAACCTAATGATCCAAAGATCTTCAAGTCATTATCACGTTCAGTGTCATCTTTTGCGGCATGAGCTCGTATGGGACACATTGTCAGTAATAAATATTTGAAAAGGTTCCATATTACTAACGACTCTGCCTGTGGAGTGTGCAAGCAAGAAGAGGAAACATTAGAGCACATACTTTTGAAATGTCCTGTAACAGCAGCAACAAGGAGTCCCTTGATAAAGCATCTAAGACGGGACATTACCCTGGACAGAATCTTTAAAGAAAGTTGTTTCTGGCAATTTTCAGAGTGTGTGTATAGGAGTCATCAAGCCATCGAGGCCAACCTTGGAAGCTCGTAATAAGAAGTAAGTATAATAAGCATAAAAATATAAACAGGTTTATATTTTATATTTATAATAAACATAAAATCTTACAATCACAAGGATTTCACTAAGTAAATTTAAAATTGTAGATTGTATTGGACAATAAACAGCTATAATTATAAAATTTAGATGTCATATATGCTTTAGACATGCTTTTTAAAAATGTGGATTATTTTAATTCACTATATAAAATAATAAAGATAGAGAAAGAAACCTGTATTCCAAAAATGTTTATAATCGATGTTACTGTTTATAGTAGATCAGTAGCACAAATAAGCCGCAATTATCTTGAGGAAATGACAAACTACTTATATTCTGCAGAATCATTCTTGCAAACTAGGCACTGGATAGGCAATTCTATTACCTTGTCGAGAATAATAATATTGTTAACGAGGGATAGGAAGAAGGTTTACCTTAAGTTATAAAATACAACCTTTTACACTGTAGAAGTATACTATAAATTTAATTAAGCAATAATTTATGTGGGGTTTCAACAGTGTTAACTAGAATAGGAGCACAATAAACAAATATAATGTGAAATGCAGAAATAAAATTTAATGTGTTATAAAAACCTCACGGTACCTCACTGTCATCTTAAATATAAAGAAAATCTTAAATACAAATAGTTATCAAAAAGAATACAATCCAGGGGATGGACAATTATATTTCTTCTAAAGATGTAAATGGCTAACATTTCGTAATAGTGGCGTTTCCCGAGTAAACGTGAAGCCAGTGATAGTTCATGGGCGATGTGATTTTATGGTAAAACACAAACAAATATTACAATAAAAATATTGAAAAGAACCCCAATACCACGAAAATAATCAAAAATAACAAATAAGACAAGTTACTTAAGATTAAACCCTTATGTACATTTCGATGACCATGTCATCATCATCAGAGGGTCTTGTTACAAAACACAATCTAGCACACAAGAAGTTACAAACTAGAATGATCAGTTACTTAATCTTAAGTAACTTGTCTTATTTGTTATTTTTGATTATTTTTGTGGTTTTGGGGTTCTTTTCAATATTTTTATTGTAATATATTGTACCACTGTGCTCTTGATATTGTGTACAAACAAATATTGGTTACAGTGGTAAATGATGCTCAGGATTAAACAGTAGATTTCCCAAGAAGTTTAGGGCTTCTTTGATTAACATATCCAAATAATTCCCTACTGTAGTCCTGAAACAAAATTAAGTCAATCACAGTGTAAGATTTGATATTTTGAAGTGGAGGTTACCTCACCTGGAATCTATAATCACACTCAACTCAAATAAGGTTGTTCTCAAGTTTAGAATTTACACAATAAGTTATACTTTACTTTATTCATAGTCCTACTATTTACCATACATTGATTTTAGGGTTTTTACTGCCTGAATCTTATGAAATTCGTTAAAGTAAAGTCTACACGTAGCGGATTTGGTGTTGTAAGTGCTAAAATAGATTAAAAAAGTTTTAAAAACTTGTTCTCTTTACGTTTCAA
Organism: Prosapia bicincta; assembly: GCA_036971475.1. Lineage (NCBI taxonomy): Eukaryota > Metazoa > Arthropoda > Insecta > Hemiptera > Cercopidae > Prosapia > Prosapia bicincta. Next base: position 64,032,957 of record JBAIZL010000001.1, read on the forward strand.
CCGTTACGTAATCCACGACGTAGTATAACAAGTAGGATACCTAATCCCTTAAAGTCATAGGGATCTGAGTCGTTGATGTAGTAGACTATAGTAGTAGACTGATGTATGCAAGTGGGAAAACAATATTCCTTCCATAACGCGGTTGACATTGAGACGGATTATGTAATGTTGATATTGCTTTTTCTCAAGTAACTCATAAAATAGAAATGATATTACAATTTGTACAAAATAACTAATAATCACATGTAACCGCAAGATGAAGCTCTTTCTTTCATCTTGCAGTGAAAACTTTTGCATCCCATTTGAAATCACTGTGGCATTATTTGGTCGTGCAAATTTTCACTACAAATCCGCGTTCAGTGCTATACAAAAGATAAACAGTATTCTAAATGCAATCAGCGTATTTTTAACGAATGCTACCCCACGCATGCACTGTATTGATTTTGTACACATTCAAACAGGCGTGACGTAAGCAGATTTACGTTTGCGTTTATAGTTACCTATGAATAATTAATTGCGCAGGGTCAGGTCAGGTTAGGCTAGGTCAGTTTGTCTTCAAAAGTTTTATGGGAGATGTATGTATAAAATACGAAGAACTAAAATCTTAACAATGAGTCTTTTAACTTTAAATATAAGATTGTGTTGAAACTTTATATATAAAAATGTGAATTATTATTTGCAGCTAAAGCGACTTCACCCTGTTAAATTAAATCCGTGCTTAGAAAAGAAAAAGAAGCAATAACAATTTGTTTTAAATAAATTGAACTGTTTTTCAAATGAATACGTTTTTTAATAGTTCTTTTCTAAAAAATTCAGAATCAAGTTTTGTATTGTGTAAAGTGTAAATAGATACAAACAGACCTCAGTAAAGTAAGACATGATATTCAAGGTATTCAGGCGATCCACTATTGCAGCTCAAATACGTTTACAAAATAAACATTTACACTAACACGGAAACACATCTGTGTTTTCTGCAAACTGTCACACACCCACACCTACCATTAAACGAAAGTTTATTTATTACACATATTTTCAAGAAATGTTAGGCCAATTTTAAATTTAAAAATGTAGATTTTTTTAAATTTATGATTTTAAAGACTTAGGGCTGCGTTTCCAGATATGAATATATTATGAAAGAATAATTCATGTATTGTTATCGACGGAGATGACTTTGCAAATATTTGGTTCGAATGAACATAGAGAAGTGGGTGAAAAATTGATTACATAATATGAACTAAATTAATAAAAACCTTATATTTTTTTTCATTTTACTATTAGAATAAAACCTTGCTATTTTGTATGATGTTATACTTTGCTGTATAATTTTTTAATCTTCTACTTCCAATGACATTATATCTAAACCTTATTCAAAACTGTAAGCTTGTAGTTTATTACACAAATATTTGAATATATTTTTTATTTTAAAGAAACTACAAAGACCACTGTCAGACTTTCGCAAAAACTTAACAAAAATATAACAATACAAATCTACATCCCCCTTTATCGCTAATTGCTAAATTCGGTTACGTGTTATTTTATCCTGCGTAACAATGGGTACAAGCTTAAGCCACCGAAATAGGTTACTTATCTTAATGTTAGTGCCGCTATGTTTGTTACAAAAAAACAGGCAATTTAAAAAACACAAACATCAACATCACTCACTAAATAGACACATGTTCAAAAAAAAACTTAATATAAACATTATTTTCATAGTAATGAAAATATCACAAAAATAATCTTTTTTATCTGTCGCACACTCTCATACGCACACAGTTATCAATACGTTTCTAATGATGCTTAACATTCCTAAACCTATTTCCCCACTGTTTAATACAAAATCATTCACATGTAAGGCATAATTCCCGAGCAGATCTAATTCGGTTCAATGCGCAGGCTGTATTTTACCGAAGTTTAAGTAGAAATGGCTGTATACCTAATTTCTTACAAAATGGACGGCCTTTTATATTTGTAGAAAAAACCCGGTTCAAAGTAGCTGGAAACAGTACTGACATTATTTGATGATTGTTTAAGATCTTACCATACGATTCTGTTCTATTTCAGTTCCTGTTTCCTCCTTGCACACATCCGTGTTTATTATAATGACTAACTGTATCAATACATAAAGGGGGGTAAATATTTATTGCAGATTCGTCTGGTGGGACTGTCCTACAGGACAATGTACTTTATCCTTAGCCTAAACGAACCTGGCTTGACACCCCGAGGAATTTCTTGGTGCCTTATCAGCCCCTGCCAGGCATTAGTAGACTATTATAAGCGCTGTCCATGCAAAATGAATTCATAATTTCATTACTAATATTACGACTTTTTAATATATATATAGTTCTTATCTTCGTTTTAAATTTGTACCATATATCGTTTTCAATGATATATTTTTTTAACTTTCTATACATATTCAATATGTATGTCTATCTTATTTTTTTATACATATCCGTGTCAAAATATTACCCTACCTTTAAGGAAAAAACAACTATTTTCAGTTTTAGCATAAAAGTCTTAACTTTGAACCTAACCGATAATTTATGATTTCATTTACCTCGGTGATATTTAGAAATAATCTTTAAATGATATATTATTCCACAATTATTCAACTAATAATTTATTAGCATATTGAAAGATGACACGACCTCTACATGTGATGATAGGAATTTTACCTCTTTGTCTCCAGTCATTTTATACGTTTCTTACCCATAATAGTTACACAGAAATCAGCAGTCTAACACACGTTCCTAGCGGTCTAACATATTCTTTTGTTGTAAATAAAATATTGGTATATGAAATCTGCACCGAGATCGCATTTTTACATTCTCCCTTATTAATAATGCTTTTAATCTAACTTAGTTTTTTGCAATAATATGTTAACTAATATAATATTTAAATGATTTTCTTTATATATTAAGCTTACAGATATATTTAGTATAATATAAAATGGGAAAACATTTACAAAATATGTTTTGCAAAGTTATTAGCAACTTAGCTCTTTAGGTAAATACCATGGTCTACCTTTATAACCCTCCATGCTAGTAGAAAACCTTGTAATAATGTGGCATAAATAAAATTACTAATTTATAACGTAAATTAATCTCACAAATGTCCTTCAAATACTCTTGTATAGTTTTACCTCTTTTAAAATTCTCTAATTTAATGTAACATTCTTCTTCATAGCGTTGAGTCATTTTATATTATTAATTGAAATAAAGATAAAACAGAACGCAAAATGTGTATTTTTGCACCAACTCCACTCTAACTTTATACCGGTCGCGAAGTGGTACTTCTGCAATGTGAAGTGGAATTAAAATAACATCATTATACGAAATACAAGGACTTGAAAAGTTTTCGTACTTTGCGATTTATAAATACATCTGGTTTAAAATCTGTTCTATCAAACTTCCACTGCAAAATACTAAGGGTTGTAGAGCGGATAGATTTTATTCCAGCGCCGTCAATTCTGCTCCAAATAAAGTTTCTTACTTGACCTGTGCAAATGAGTGAACGAATTAGTATCTTTGAATCTTAAAAAGGGTATACTTTATTATATATTACTTTATATTTAAACTTTATATTACACCTTTTTAGAATTTTATTACTGGAAATTAAATACACAAATCAATATAAATCTAGAATAATTATAAATCAACAACTTTACAAATTCGTTATATTTTATAAATTGAAAGTTCTCGTAATATGAACTTGAGCAATCTGCAACACACCGAAACAATGTTTCGCATTTGTAGCCAACGCTAATTAATATTCCGATTCACTAAAGCCTTAGGAAACAGATGTAATCAGAAATTAGCCTTCAGGTACCTATGTGATGTAATTAAACTTGCTGATTTGCTTCTGACCCTTAGTTATTTAATGAAATATTAGGCCTCCTACAATAATAATATAATTCCAATATCTAAAGTGATGATAAAACACAGATTATATATATATATATATATATATATATATATATATATATATATATATATATATATATATATATATATATATATGTGTGTGTGTGTGTGTGTGTGTGTGTGTGTGTATGTATGTATGTATGTATGTATGGTACACGTATATATAGGTTCAAGGAATTAAAGTATTTAAATATATATAAATAATTTGCCAAGGTAGGAGTGCATTTTTTTCTTTCCTCTTGAGGGTAGGTTTGCATCAGGTTGTGACCCTGCCCATGGCATTCCATAACTTTCTCTTATTCCCAGTACCATGAAATCAAATTTATGAAACGGTGATATCATAGCTACTGAACGTCTAGTGAAACAGGAAATAGTAAATTGACCCTTTCACACATATGATCTAACGTGTGACAGAATAATCTTTAAGTTTTTTATTAAAACAAAAATTGTGTTCCATTCGTAATACCTTTAAAATCCAAAAATGTATTTTTAAGGCTTTATATATATATATATATATATATATATATATATATATATATATATATATATATATACAGCCTGCTAACAATACGGAGACCATACATTGGTCATTTTGCATTCAAACTGGCAGCCGGGTACTTGTGGCAGCCGTATACGGCTGCCACATAGTAATCCATGATAATGTAACACCCTTTGACATTAATCGAAATAAAAATCATGTCAATAGGTGTAAAAAGAAGTGTTTCATTGAAGCTATACTGAATTTGGAAGTTCTATGGTCGTTCTGAATTTTTAAAAAATAATTTGTATTAACCAAACGGTACTCGTATTGATAGCAGACTGAATGGGATTTGTATATCACAAGTTCGTAACATTTCCGCCAGGGGCAGCATAGTTGCCTCCTGTATATAAATTTACTGTATATTTCAACCATTCTCTAACATTATGGCAGCCCCAAACTTGGCAACATTGCTGGCATCCACATCGATATCAATCGTACTACGTAATGTATATATTTGAATTGGACAAAGAATCGCTGGAAAGTGACCAATCGGGGGGTTTTGAGGATGCTGAAATCAATGCCGTCATCGAAAGTCATTGGGGATGTACTGGTGAGGCTAAACCCAGGTGCAAAAGGGGTTGAATTAGGGTAAAAATGTCAGATGCCTAAGAATAGCGGGATGATGACCGTTCGGGGGGTTTTGAGGATGTTAAATTCAATGGCGTCATCTAGAGTCACCGGGGATGGACCGGATGTGACTCTACGTAAGTACCAAAGGGATGATTTGGGGTAAAAAAGTCACAAGTCAAAAAATCGCTGGAACATAACCACTCGGGGGGTTTTGAGGATGCTGAATTCAATGCCGCCATCGAAAGTCACCGGGTATGGACAGATGAGACTCTACGTTAGTGCCAAAGGGATGGTTTGGGGTAGAAATGTCAAAAATGAAACAATTACTAGAAAATAAAAACTCGGGGAAATTTGATGAGGCGGAATTCAATGCCCTCACCGAAAGTAACCGGTAATGCATTGGTGTGGTTCCACGAAAGTACCAAAGGGGTGAATTGGGGTGAGAATGTCAGAGGTCAAAAAATCGCTGAAAAATATCCGCTCGGGGGTTTTTGAGGATGCTGAATTCAATGCCGTCATCGGAAGTCTCCGGGGATGTACTTGTTAGGCTAAACCAATGTACCAAAGGGGTTGAATTAGGGTAAAAATATCAGATGTCTAAGAATCGCGGGATAATGACCGTTCGGGGGTTTTTGAGGATGATAGATTCAATGGCGTCATCTAGAGCCACCGGGAATGGACCGGATGTGACTCTACGTAAGTACCAAAGGGATGATTTGGGGTAAAAAAGTCAAAAGTCAAAAAATAACTAGAAAATAACCACTCGGGGGGTTTTGGTAAGGCGGAATTTAATGCTGTCCCATAAAGTCGCCGGGGATGCACTGGTATGGTTCCACGCGAGTACCAAAGGGGTGATTTGGGGTGAAAGAGTCAAAAGTCAAAAAATCGCTGGAACATAACCACTCGGGGGTTTTGGAGGATGCTGAATTCAATCCCGCCATCGAAAGTCACCGGGGATGGACAGATGAGACTCTACGTAAGTACCAAAGGGATGATTTGGGGTAGAAATGTTAAAAGTCAAACAAATACTAGAAAATAACAACTCCGGGAATTTTGATGAGGCGGAATTCAATGCCGTCATCAAAAGTCACCGGGAATGCATTAGTGTGGTTCCATGCGAGTAACAAAGGGGTGATTTGGGGTGAAAATGTCAGAAGTAAAAAAATCGCTGGAAAATATACACTCGGAGGTTTTTGGGGATACTGAATTCAATGCCGTCATCGAAAGTCTCCGGGGATGTACTGGTGAGGCTAAACCCATGCACCAATGGGGTTGAATTAGGGTCAAAATGTCAGATGCCTAAAAATCGCGGAAAAATGACCGTTTGGGGGTTTCTGAGGATGCTAAATTCAATGACGGAATCTAGAATCACCGGGGATGGACGGTTGTGACTCTACAATAGTACTAAAGGGATGATTTGGGGTAGAAATGTCAAAAGTCGAAAAAGTACTAGAAAATAAGAACTCGGGAATTTTTGAATATACGGAATTCAATGCCGTCACCGAAAGTCACCGGGGATCCACTGGTGTGGTTCCACGCCAGTTACCAAAGGGGTGAATTGGGGTGAAAATGTCAAAAGTAAAATAAATCGCTTGAACATAACCGCTCGGGGGTTTCTGAGCGTGCTGAATTCAATGGCGTAATCGAAAGTCACCGGGGATGGACGTATGTGACTCTACGTGAGTGCCAAAGGGATGGTTTAGGGTAAAAATGTCAAAAGTCAAAAAATTACTTGAAATTTACCACTCGGAGGTTTTTGAGGAGGCTGAATTGAATGCCTTCGCAGGACATGTACTGCGATGGTTCTACACAAGTACCAAAGGGATAAATTGGGGTGAAATTGTCGGATAAATAACTACATTAGGGCTTTTGAGGATTCTGAATTCAATACCGTCATCGAAAGACACCAGGGATTAACGGGTGTGGGCTCTACGGGAGTAGCGAAGGGAGAATTGGGGTAAAAAGGTCAGAGGCCAAGAGATCGTTATAAAATGATCACTGGGCGTTTTCAATGATGCTGAGTCTAATCCTAGCACCGAAGTTGGCCATGTACAATCCGGGATAGGACTGCGGGTGTCGCTGTGGGTGAATTGAGGTAAAACTTGCCAGAATCTAAAATATTGCCCAAAAATGGGCATTCGAAGATTTTCGAAGGGCCTAGTCCCTTGTCATCAAAATAAGATGTGCTGGGTTACCAAGGGGTGATTTGGGGTAATATATCCCATTGACAATAAATCGCCCGAAATTGGCATGTTTCCAACTATGCAACATAACCAAAAGAAAGATTCGGGTTCGCGACCTTGTATTGGACAGAAGCTGTGCTACATCTATTTACATAAATGTTTGTGATATGAAAATATAAACAGGCGGCACTCCGACAGCAGTTCTAGCACGTTTGTTTACGTCATGTCTGTCAAACTAATCTTTATAGCTTGGAGCAGTGTTTCAATGCAGCCTGTCCATGGGCTTTAAGAATTTTAAAGACTGTATGCTTGAACGATTCAACTTGAAAAGATAACCGTTTGTCCCAAATTGATAATTTTATATTTACAAATTTTGTATTTAATTTTTTTTTAAATGTATTTTGTCTACCTAATTGTCATATATTTTCTTTCCATTTTTACTTAGACTATCTAAACATTTATGTTTGTCTTCTCATTCTTCTTCGGGTAATTAATTTTCTCTCTTTTCGTGTTATTTTCTTTTTTTATTTTAAAAAGGATGGTATCGTTAGCGGGGGCAGCGGAATGACTTTTCAACCATCCGTTAATGTAAAACTTCTACTATAACCGTAAATTAAAAAAAACTATAAATAAGTAGACCTTATATTTTTTCAACCTTTATACAACTTAAAATAAACGACAAAGAGAATTTGTTGACCCAAATCATTTCATCGACTTATCTTGATCAGCTTATATATCCAGAAAACCTATTATGCCCATATCTACAAATTCCAAGCTTAACCTTTAACTACAGTCATCGTGCCTGACCATCAGCGACGGGTTAGCCGAAGAAGACAGTGATTCAGGTGCTGTATCTAATGACCAACTTTTAGACGGCATCAAAGAGAATAGGGGAATTGTGCAACAGAGTGCAGAAGTAATTTAGTATAAGATCATGATACAGAATATCAACGAAGTGCATCAGACGATGAAGATGATTTCGAAAAACTGAAACCTCCAGAAATTTACAAATGTTTCTATTTTTATAGATAAATTGTTATAAACAATGTAGAATTTGTCCAGCAACAAAAAATAGAAGGACTAGTTACACTTTGTAAGCTGACTTTGAACAGCCAATATGTCTAGAATGTTCTGAGCCGCTGTGTAAATACTGTTGTCAAAATTGAGTTATTATTTCTAATGCCAGTTTCCATAAATAAAGCTTATAATGTGTCAAATGTTATCTTGTACATAACGTTAAGTGTGTACAATAAGTGAACAAGAAATAATTAGTGTATGTTAATTATCGTGTGATTATAAGTCTTTTTAGCTAAACTGCGCTAAAATCTGTAGAAGGTTTTATTTACTACAGTTTTCAATTAGTAAATAAAATATAACTAATCTCATAAAACTACGTTTACCCTAGTCACATGCAATCAGAATATTCAAAAACAATTTTTATAAAGTAAATGCAAGATAACCACACAATAAATCACACTTAGACATTTCGTGCCTGTGAGCTACAACGGCAGTAGTAATGTGACAGAAATTGCAGGACGGTAGTTAAAGGTCAATAAATAATGAATCATCTTTCGTTAATCTCTGTATTGTATACATGAACCTAAATGACATCTGTGCGAGTGTTGTCAGTTTATATTACGATATCAAACTGTCTGGTGTAAACAAACATAGGTCTAAGCCAAACAAAGATAAAGGCTCGCACTCGACAAGTACTCTCGTGGACGAAAGCCCGAAAAACTGACTTTCTGCATTTTATCTTTTCCATCTCTTTCTCTCATTTACATACGGCGTAAACGTAAATATTTTATCGTATTCTCCCAGCGTCAAAATGGTTATATAAAGACGGAAACATTTGTTTCTATCCTCGACTTTAGCCGCTGGTAGTCTATATTTTATTTTATTAATATGTTTATTGAATACATTGGTATTAACTTTTAGTGAATATATATGACGTAGGCCATATCAAGTGTTACATCTGTTGATACATGTGTTGCAGACAAGTGTTAACATGTTTGTAATGTTACCAAATTGTAATATATACAGCAAATAATAATCACTTTTAGATTATTAAAATCGGAAAGAGATGCTATGACAATTAATTTGAAAAGCAAGTTAAGTTAAAAAATAAATACTTTATCGATCCTATAGTATCTAAGAGCGCCAAGGGAAAAGTACGAGATGCATTGACCGGAACATTAAGATAAGTTTGGTATGCCATCAAATAAACAAACGCGTCAGAATGGCATTCGGAGTGTCGGGTGTTTATGTTTCCATGTCAGAATTGTATCTGTAAATACATAGCATAGTTCTCTCCAAGATAAGGTCGCGAATCCACAGCTGTATGTCCTAAAATAGCATGTTTACAAATTCCTGAAGTACTTACATCGAGGACTCTAATGAAACACTTGGCAACATTTTCTCAACTCTTCCAAATGAATGACCAAGGTATTAAAGAATTAGCGTTATCACGCAATAACTAGGCCATGCAACATCATTTGTATCACTAATAACATTATGTATATTTTTTTCATCCAAAATACTCAAAAATAGTTTGAAAGATATAAATAATGTAGCAAAGAAAGAACACGTGGATATATACACCTATGACCACAAGGGCAAAACATTTTAAGTACTTATTTAAGGATACATGTATCATAGTTGTTAACATACCAATTAAACTAGAGAGCACTGCAGGCGGTTTAAGCAATGGTAAATATTTAAAATGTATATTGCAGTGTAGATAGGAATCAAAATGTTTTCGGTAAGGAATGTAATAAATCTATTATGTTTATCCTCAATATTCTAGTCCCAAGAGTAACTTTAATGTCTATGGGACTTTCACTCACTTTAGAGTTGCATGAAAAACTGTTTCAAGTACGGTGATCATTGGTAAGGAAACAAATACAGTAGTGCATGGATAATTCAAGGTAGATGGGACCGAGACACCGTCGGATTACCGAAAACTTGGATTACACGGAAATAGCTTCCTGTACACTAGAAAAAACAGGAGTTCTATTGAACCCTAATACTATAATTAAGAATGGACAAAATACGTATGTAAAACTTTATTGATTACAGTACATACATAAATTAATGTTGCTTGGCTCTTCAAGACTACTGTACTGACTCTTGCTTGCGAGGATACCATATGATATGAATACCATACTAAGTATCGGCAATTATAGCTAAAGAAAAGCCGATGCCCGATGTAACCTTAATGAGGACGCCCAAGAATTTGATCGTAGATAGTCTTTTTGTTCGCCTACCATAAATATAAAACGAGATTATCAGTAAAATATCAGTGAATCTTAAGTATAGTGAAAAATTACCGTGATCATCGGTAGTAAATATTTATGATTATCAACGTCTAAAGATTGACTACAAAAAGTTTTATAAGCACTTGGTTAGAGTTGCTTAACTGAAGTAATTTTCTATCAACGAAGAATAGAGAATATTCAAATTGAAATATTAAGTTTGTAATTAGGAGTTATTTATTAACTGGTATTGCTAGTGGTAGGATTCGTAAAATATATAAACAAAGGAGACAGTTTTGAGAAGTGATTGAGTATTAGCAGACTTTGTTTTGAGATAAGACACAGCCGAACGAACTAAAATCATTCTGATACTAACTATAAAAATGTATGTAACATGTCGACCGAAGAGCGGAGAGATTTTTTAAAGTGAAAAAAAATCTACAAAACAGTCATTATCTTTTACGTCTTGTTTTTTTAACAAGAAATACCATCATAGTGACTAATTTCATTCTGACACTCTGCATAACGCTATTTCACAGCTAGTTTTTGAAGACTGGTTCCTCAGCTATATTCGCCAAAATATTTGTAAATTTTTTCACCATAATAATAATAATAAATCAAATTGTAGATATGCGAGGCAGGAGGGATACGGTTAAAGATAGAATTAAAGAAGAAGATTAAAATATATTTAAATCTTATCAGATATATTTTCAGGTGAATTCAACGGGTCTTGATGAAAGTAACCTCACAATCAAGGTGAAACGTCATCCTTTCGGAAAATATCTAAGGGAGGAATTAAATAAATTTTTTAACCTGCCAACAACGACTACCAGGAAAATTTAATGAATGTAGGTAAAGAAGAACTTTTAGAAAAAAATAGGTCTTTACTCAAACACAATTGTACCTATAGCAACTTATGACAAATCAAATATGGTTGGTAAATAAAACAGATGTATTACATTGCTTACCGAAAGCGTTTTTCACCGTGATGCCTAGCTGCAATGCAATATACATTGGGAAGAACTATATCCTTACAAATTATTATATTCTTTAGAGATGTAGAAGTAAAGAAGTTTAAATATTTACCATTGCTTAAACCGCCTGAACTGCTTTCTAGTTTTATTGACAGAAAACCACCTATGATACCTGAATCCTTAAATAAATAATTAAAATGTTTTGCCCTTATCTTGATGAAATGTGTATATTGGCATAAAATGTGAAAATGTCATATATTCGTGAAAATTTTACTCCTTGTTAGAATACTATATGCACCCTTTTAAAGCATATGCTCACAGAAAAATAAAACATTTTTTTTGTTACATTTGGCTGTCGTAAGTACAGAAATACTATAATTTCAATATTTAATTTTTTTACCCGAAAATGGTAATTTGTACTCAATTGAACCTATAAAATATAGACGTGTTCAATGGGCCTACGTGAACAAAAAATTAACATTACATGAGATTCGACCAAATAAAAGCCTTCTTATATTTACAATGTACAATATAGATAGATTTTTCTTTTTACCTACCTGAGGTAAGGGTGATACAATATATCGAAGAAGTTTATTGAAATAAAGTAAGAAATGTATAGCCATTACGTCTAAGCTAAATTAGAACAGATGTAAATTGGCCTTTACATTCATTCGTCGCAGAAATTGAACACCACACAGACACAGTGTTTGTTAATCCCCGTGGCATGGGCTTGATAGGCACTTATAGGTGGTGTTGGTTGCCAGGTGTGTCTGCAGTTTCAGCCACAATTTCTGTATTAATGAAGTCGTATTCAATGTTTTTACCGCCACCGAAGTTTTTTAAAACTACTTCTTCATTAATTAATTAGTTTTTAGGTTTACATTTTTTTGGTTACATTATTTTTTCTCTATTTAAATATAGGGAAAGACAAATTAATACTTGTTTAAATACAAGATTTTCCTTTTAATAGATTTTCTCGTTTTATATTTATTAGTCATTTAGTTAACTAGTGTTATAAGTAATATAAAATTTACAATTATTATTCAATTCTTAATTTCATATTATATATACACAATTTTGTATATTACGTGTCCTTTCTTTGCTACATTATTTATATTTTTGAAACAATGTTTGCTTTTTTGGATGAAAAAAATATATGTTATGTTATTATTCCACGATTAGGTTAGGTCTTCCACTTCACAACAGAAACTAGTAAGACGAAACAGGCTAAATATTCTGGTTGTTCACCAGCAAGACTCCAGAACAAAAGTGAAATGCTTACAGATTACGACAGCTGATGATAGGAATGAATAATCTAATATTTATGATTGCGCCCAGCTTCCTCTTATCTTCCCTTCCAAAAATATGGCTAATCACACTTTCCCGCTATTTATTAACAGTGTCTGGAATCGCACTCTCGAAAACTCACACGTGCGTTATCCTTGACTTTCGATGACGAAATTGGAGTCACCCCTTACAAACCCAGAGTATTAATTTACTAGACATTTTTCTAGTATCTTACATTTTCATAAAAATTAACCACCCTTTCTACTCCCGTAGAACCACACCCTCATATTCCCATTAGCTTTTAATGACGGACTCAGCCCCATTAAACCCCCGCTAGAGATCATTTTCTAGTCTTTTTTAGGCTTTTACCATTCATCACTTGCTACTCCCATAGAGCAACACCCGTGCATCCCCACTTTCGCTCGATTACGGTACCGGACTCAGCACAAATACCCCCCCCCCCCCGAGTGATCATTTTCTATTGTTTTATTTGCCTTCTGATAATTTTACCACAATTCTAAAATTTCCTACTTCCGTAGATCATTACCCGATCATCTCCACTGACGTCCGATAACAGTACAAGACTCAGCATCATTAAAACCCTCCGAGTGATATTTTCTATGTTTTTTTGGCTTCTGACAATTTTACCAAATTAACCCCTTTTCTACTCCTGTAGAGTTACATCCGTGGATCCCCGTTTAATGATAATGACGAAATGGACTCAGCACCATCAAAAATACTCCAATTGATAATTCTCTACCTTTATTTTGCCTTCTGAAATTTTTACCCTAAATCACCAGTTGCTACTAGCATAGAGCATCTCCCGTGCATCCTCATTGACGTTCGATAACTGTATAAGACCCATCAACATTAAAAACACCCAAGTTATCATTTTTTCTTGTTATTTTGGCTTCTATCAATGTTACCCCAAATCATACTTTTTCTAGTCCAGTAGAGGCACACCTTTGCATCCCCATTTAATATTGTAGGCGGTATTGGACTCAGCACCCTCCAAAACACTACGATTGATCATTTTCTATTTTGTTTTTGCTTTCTCACAATTATACCCCAATTCATCATCTGCTACTCCCATAGAGGATCACCCGTGTATCACCATTGACGATCGGTAATGGTACAAGGCTCAGCACCATTAAACTCCCCAAGTGATCATTTCCCATTTTTTTTTTGCCTTCTGACAATTTTTCCCCAAATTGACTCTTTTTCTACTCCCGTAGCGCCACACCCGTGCATCCCCTTATAATATTGAAGACGGTATTTTACTCAGCAACTTCCAAAACACTACGGTTGATCATTTTCTAACTTTGTTTTGATTTCTCACAATTATACCCCAATTCATCATTAGCTACTACAATCAAGGGTAACCCGTGTATCCCCATTGACGTTCAATAACGGTGAAAGACTCGGCACCATTAAAACCCACCCGAATGATCATTTTCAATTGTTTTGTTGCCTTCTGACAATTGTACCCCAATTCACCCCTTTTCTACTCTCGCAGAGCCTCATCCGTACATTCCCGAATAATATGGAAGACGGTATTGGACTCAGCTACCTCCAAAACACTACAATTGATCATATTCTAGCTTAGTTTTGCCTTCTCACATTTATATTCCAAATCATCATTTGCTACTCCCATAGAGGATCACCCGTGTATACCTATGACGTTCGATAATGTTAAAAGACTCAGCACCATTAAAACCCTCCGACTGATCATTTTCTAGTTTTTTTTTGCCTTCTTTCATTTATACCCCAAGTCACTCCTTTACAACTCCCATAGAGCCTAACCCGTTCATCCCCATTTAATTTTGTTCACAGTAGTGGACTCATCATTCTTAAAAACACCCCAATTGATTATTTCCTAGCTTTTTTGGGTTCTGATATTCTACCGTAATTGATCCTATTGCTACTCCTGTAGAGGCACACACTTGTATCCCCGTCAGCTTTCGATAGTTGTACACGTTTATGAAAACTAACAAACAGGACTTATCTGAATTGAGTAAATAATTGGCCAGCTGAAATGAAGAAGGGCCATACTAATGTTTATGTTTTCTCCGTGATTACACACACGTGTCTTAGAGTCTAAACATTTGACTAGTCAGATAGTCGCACCAAAGTGGCAACACTGTTGGTTCTCGTATTGTTAGTAGCGTGGGAATAATATACACACCGGCTGCCATATTGTTATTAGACTGGACGAAAATATACACTGGCTGCCATATTGATGCCTAAATGAAATGCTGCCGTATTGATAGTACTTCAGTCAATTTTGTATTTTTAAGATTTTATGAAATTAAAGTATATGGTGTAGTATAATGTTTATTAGAAATACATTATACACGACGAAAAACATATATACTTCACTCTTTCAAGTGGCTGCCATATGGTTGCAAAATGAAATGCTGCCATATTGATAGCGGGATGTATATATATATATATATATATATATATATATATATATATATATATATATATATATATATATATATATATATATAATATATATATAATATAATATATAATATAATAATATATATATATATATATAATTATTTATAACATTAAAATTTCAAATTACCTTTCAAATCTAAAAGTATAGTTTCACGTCTTTTTATTCATAAATTTTTATAACAAAAAAATTAGACATTTCGAAATGTACACTATCTCCTAACGCTCCCCGAAGGTAGATTTAATAAATAAAAATCCTAGAAAACCGTTTATAAAACTATAGTACGTATACATTATTTAAAGTGTACAGTATTATAATCTATGTATTATTTATTCGTTTTAAAATGGAATATAATAAAATAAAATGTTGAACATATATTGGTCAAACTCTTGTTTTCATTTCAACAAAAAAAGTAAATATCTAATTGTTCATAACACCTACTCCTTAATATTTAGTTATTAAGGTTAAGTGTATGCAAGGTTCACTTATCATTTCATCCTATCACTTTCATTAATTTCTCTGTCTTGCACTGGAACTAAATGATGTCCGTCCAAGTTTCGTAGTTTATGTTGCATTATTAGGCTGACTTGTGTATAGAAACAAATGTCTAGGGCTCACCGAAGTAATTTCCTGAACTGTAAGTTATTTAAAGCAGGCGACTTCAAATTACCTCTACATTATTTCTAAAGATTGTAATTAGAATTAAATTACAAAAACGATTACGTAGAATAAATTATTGCACTTTTCTCTAGGAGGAGAAATAAATATATTTTCGTCCTATGACTTCCAGTATGACGATTTTTCCCAATGCCTAAATAGTCATGTGATGAATGAAACATTATTTAAGTTAAGTTAGTAATTTCAATGTCTCTTCAAAATTAAAACATCTCATGTTAAAGCAATAGAAAATAAAACTCGCATTTATCATAAACATATTAAGATAAATTTTTAAATGATTTAGGTAGTAATATTGTCAGTCAAAAACATGAAATGTCTACCTATGAATTGTAAAGAAAAGAAGCTTTCTATTAGGTCTAGTTTGTCAATCGAGCTTTATCTAATGTTTATTTCTTGTTCGCGTATACCTTCCGAATGTATAATGCAGTGTAGCTAGTCAACACGGTGTAACGGTTTCTTTGGTAAACAATGTAATAAGTATATTATGTTTAACAGCCATATTAGAGGCGTCATTCTTGGTTCCAAATAATTCTGAGTGAAGTCCATTTTTAACTACAAACTATTGTTTTACAACAATTTTTAATTTTTTTGTTGTGGTTGTTTTGGGATGGATCAACAATGTATTTAATCCCCCCTCATATATTTTCCGTAAGGACGACTGACAAAAATTTCAACCTAGACGTGAGGTTGCTTTCATCAAGAAACGTTTTTAATCAGAAGTATGTTAATTTGAAACTTCTTTAATTAAACATTTAACCATATCCCTGCCTGAAATTCGTACCTTTTTTTACATTTATTATTATTAGCTTGATGAAAAAAGATTAAAATATTGAAACGAATATATATCTTAAAAACCCAGTTTGCGCTTACTAAGACATTTGCCGTACTAAGTAAGCGGTTTCCCGGACTGTGATATACAGAGTAAAATAAAATTTGTATAGAGGGAAAATTAGTTTTTGTTCTTCAGCCCTCCTAACTTTGAATGAAACATAACCTGCACAAGAATGACTCCAGAAACCCAAGATGCCTGGATAAGGCAAAACACGGGCTACATAGTATTACACCCATTTGTAGGGATTTTCTGCTGCCGGGGCTCTCTTTAGCAACTATGTCGATGAAGTAGCTCTCATATATGTTGCAGGAATAGAACTTAGAAACCTGACTGTTCCTGCTAAGGTCGTTTTCCTTTTTGACTCTTAGACGTGCATCCGAAATTCCATGGCAACTCAAAGCTTCATTGAGAAGAATAACACATTCACTGAGGATATTTGAAATATTAAAAAGTAGTATATCTAGAGAATCAATTGTTCGGCTAAATCTGTTCTCATAATAAGTCCTGCTGACTCTTATTCACACAATCTCAAGACCTTTCCCTTGGTTTATATATTTTACGAACGCTACCATTAGCAATAGGAATTTTTCAATATTTGTTATTTAAAAACTAAAAATTTCAAATTTATTAATTATATTTTAAGATTGTCTGTATACTTCAATGAAAGATTAAACCCAGTATTTGTCTTCTTTACAAAAAATATATAAATAATAAAACAGGTCCCACTTCAATCTTAGAAGTTTTTAAAATGAAATTAGGATGAATTCCCCATTTCTTACAGAAACAACTTGATTTATACGAGTATAAGCATACCTGTTTCGCAGAAATAATTCTATCTGTAAGGAATAGCATGTTTTTACCCAGAAATAATGCCAAGTGCGAAGAAATTAATTAAAGCTTCTTACTGGTGAAACATAAAATCGACGAAAATAAATCTCGTAGAAATCTAGTTTTATAAGTGACGTAGCATTCGCCATGAAATTCTTTACTTTTTGATTTCAAGAGTAATAAAATACTGTTACGAAGACTTTAATAAAACTTAAATTACAAATCTGCGCTAATATTCATTACATTAAACCCAGAGATAAATGTGCTTATTGGGAGCGATAATATGACTGGCGCTGTGTGAGTAGCTACAAAGTCAGGTTCCCTACGCGAATTCATGACACCAAGCGTTACTTTATCATCAAGAAGTTCCTATATCCCTGCGTGTATCCTATAATCTTTAGCATTAGGTGCTTGTTATATTTTAAATTTAAAAAAAATTTTCAATAAAAAAGTACTTTACTGTTCGTTTTAAAATTAGTAATTTTACACCATTACTTTGGCAATGCCTTACAAATATTCTACTAACGCCGATTTTTTTTCGTTTTCACTCATGCAACTTAAATTAAATTCTAAACAAGAAACAAGTGATTTTAATTGTGCACACTATAGTGGTTAACACATGAGACCAACCACTAACTAAACGTCATAGCCATTCAGATTGAACATTATTAAATTTGTTGAAAAGCTTTGTGGTAAAAGTTAGAAACTAAAAGTAATTTAACTTTGTCGCTGCTATAAATTGCCCTCTGTTCCATTCCTCAAAATGTACTTAACCCTTGGCATTTCGAAACAATTAAAATACCATGGAAGTAGATAGAAATTTTTGAAAAATATGTCTGGAGTCATGAGTAAGGGTTGAAATGTAATTTTTTCACCTGGAAAGTTAACGACACGAAATATGAAGTATTTTATTACTATTTACTATTTATTACTATTTATTACCCCTATATTGTCACGTTATAGGTATAAGTTAGGAATTCGTTTTCAGCTTTCATGTTTAGAAGATTAATACGTAGCCTATATTTCAATTCCTTCTATTAGTTTACACTCTCCTGAAATATATCTTGTACAAAATTTTAATCGTTATTAAAGTAGGTTTATAATCCGAGAATCAAGTTCAAATACATTTTTTTATAACCTTTAGTGGAAGACAATTGATGTTAATACAGTTTTTATAAAATATTTAGTCAATTATTGAATTATAAAAATGTAAGGAATCTAAGTCAAATTCGAACTGAGTATTTTCATGTTCATGGTATAGCGGTTTGGCACTGAGCCATTTTTTTTGCAGCTAGAAAGTTTCTTCTCAAACGTGTATATGGATGATCCTTTAGCACCCATCTGTTTATCGTCGAAACCTTCGTTGCACCTTAAATTGCCCCACAATGTCATAAATAACGCTCTAGGATGAAAAATTAACGACAAAAATAAAATAAAAATTCAAACTGCATTAACGGTATCGAACCATGCTTCAAAAACGGATAATGCCAAAGGAAATCGAAAAGATACAACACAATGTAATTGAAGGAAAAATAAAGCTAATAAATAGCAACATACACAGATAATAGTCCAATACCAAAAATAAAAATAAAATAGAAAATTGCAAGGATATTCGATCTCTGTTTTGCCACTTAATATTGTTATTCTGACATATGTACATACATATTTATAGTATTTGTAAACATAAAATACAAATAAAATAAAACAAAATATGCCTTTGTTAATTTAAATAGGAGTTGAGTTTTGGCAAAAACTTTATGTAAAACCTTTAGCAATTCACAAGCTTATATTACTAGAATACTGAATGATACGTCTCTGCTTCGTCTTTTTAGGCCTACACAAATGAGAGTTTTATAGGCAAACCTGATCCAATATCTTATATATAATAATATCGGGTTTCTTTCAAAACAGAAAACTTATATATGTTGCATCACGACACACCAATATACAACTTGTTTTTACATATCTTACTCTGTTTTAAAGTAATCTATGTCGTAGTATCTACACACATTACATTCATTAAGTTTATAAAATGAGCAATTAATCTAATATAAACCGTATGGGAGGACCAGCTTTATTAACTTCAAAGTGTTCCAAGTAGGTAATAACACCAAGTGGGCAATTGACGCTGCAGTCCTCAGCTGTAATAACGGCACATTATTGGGAAACAGGTCACGTGAAGCAGCTTGGAAATGTCATTACGTCACTTTAAAAATTATTGGCTTTTAGAGTTGTATCCACGTTTATATTCGTATTATAATTACTTTACTTATATTTACATTTTTACTCTTTGCAGAGTTATTTCGTTTATATAGTGTAAAAACAATAAATAAATTATATAATCGAAAACCTCTATGTTTGCGGCCGTTTATAGGCTTTACAAAACCAAACTCAAGATTATAGATATTATTACAGGCTAACAGAAACAAATTCAATTCCTAATAAGCAATTTGTTTATTAATCAACGCATTGCTCAAATATGTTCCTGTCACAGCGAATAACTAGTAATGCACATTTGTTCAAGCTTTAGGTTATTTTTTGTAAATATTCACTGTTATCAATAGATAACATATGTAAATATAGTTACGACGTTTGTGGAGAGTATCAGATTACAAGCTTTTACATTATGTTAGCTGGCATTTGCAATATTTGTAATAGTTTCACAACGTTTAAGGAGTGTAGGCATGAGTAGAAGACGTACGTGCGTTTAGTGTCAATGGGTGTTAGTAGGGGCAAGCATATGTGCTCGTAGTCGTAAGTCGACTTGCGTAGGTATGAGTAGGAGATGTGGGCTCGGTTAGGTGTCATTGGGTTGTTATTAGGTGTGGGAAGATGCTAGTAGGCATGAGTTGACGAGAGTAGGTATAAGATGGCGCGAATAGAAGCGAGTGTTATTTGGTAGTCGATGTTGGGTTATTTAGTATGTACTCGGGAGTTAACGTAAGTAGATCGAAGTAGACGAGATTAGCTGCAAACAAACGCAGGTATTAGTCAGTGGGTAGATGTGGGTGGTCGTAGATGCTAGTAGGCATGAGTCGACGTGAGTAGGTGTTAGTAGGAAAAGTACGCGCGGTTAGGTGTCAGTGGATGTTTGTAAGATGGTTGTGAGTTGATGGTAGTAGGCGTGAGTAGACTAGAGTAGGTATAAGATGGTGCGAGTAGAAGCGAGTGTTATTTGGTAGTCGCTGTTGGGTTATTTAGTGGGAAACCTAAGTAGATCTAAGTAGACGAGAGTAGCTGCAAACAAGCGCAGGTATTAGTCAGTGGGTAGTGTGCGAAGATGCTAGTAGGCGTGAGTGACCTTGATTAGGTCTGAATAAGAGAGGTACGAGCGGTTAGATGTCAGTGGGAGTTAGTAGATATGTGTAGATGCTAGTAAGCTTGAGTAGACGTGAGTAAGAATGAGTTAACGCAAGTAAAAGCGAGTGGATGCTAGTGGGTAGCGTGTGTGGACGCAAGTAGGCGTGAGTAGGTGTGAGTAGATAGAAGTGAGTAGCTGCAAACAAGGGCAGTCTGAGTCAGTGGGTAATGTGCACAGATGCTAGCAGCCGTGAGTAGTCGTGACTAGGCAAGAAAAGGCTCTTGGTTGTGTAAGTAGCAGCAATTAAGTTTGAGTAAGCCCGGCTAGACGCTAGTAGATGCGAGTAAATGTGACTATGCGAGTGTTCAGCAGGGTACACATAAGAGTAACTGGTTTCATTTTAACACAAACACGTTGAAAGCAGAGCGGTTTTGTCTGAAAATAACAAATAGAGTCTTGAGTGTCAAATAAATTTACTGTATAACTCTCTGAACATTCGTACAATTTGATATGGAAAAGGAAATAACTTATTTATTCCTTCTCACTTTATCTTTCCTCGCGAAAGGATGTAAACATCCAAAAACGTCTCAATACGGGGGTAAGAAGTTGTTGTTGCGGTTTGGGATTTATAATTGTGGTTAGAAGTGAAGTTTATTTTCGTCTGTTCATGATAATATTTTAACGTAGACACGGAAAACGACCTTCCCCGTTTATTCCTTATATGGACTTTCCTGTAAATATTCAAATGTATAGGTTGTGTCAAGCATTTTTTTTTTTGAGTCCAACATCACAATGCTTTTTTGATACTAATGATTTTGAATTATAATTATGCTGACTAACCCAAGTTCATTGGAATGAAAACAAATAATGAATCTACGGATTTGTGAACTGTAAAGAAAATTACGGAAATACGTCAACTTCACTAATTTTCCTGTTTATTTGTCATTCCACATCTTATTTAGCCAACTTGGAAGTTATTCCAACTAAAAAAATGAAATAATTATTTCAAGGCTCTAACTTAGTATTAGGCTTTAACTATAGAGCTCTTATTCTTTTGTTAAAAATTTGGCCACCATTTTATTTCCTTTTCTTCAGCTACATCCGCAGTAACATTTATTATAATATGATATTATTCTTCTGTTTTAACATCTGATAGATTGGTTTATATTAACTTGCGAGGCTCTTCTCTTTTTATCTTTTTTTACTTTTTATTTTTAACAATAAAACCTCCATTTATGTTAGACTCTTCTCCGTTGTCGAGGTCCTAACATTAATTTCTTTTTACGCAAATAACGTATTTTTATGATATTATCTCAAGCCTTGCATAAGTTAAGGTCATTAATTTGAGAATTTACTCCTTCTATCTGCTACTTTTTATTTATTCATTTTTCAAATCCTATTTGCCCCCAATCGTTTATCATTTCTCCTACTCGAGACAAGCTATTCGTTATTTAATTTATATAATCTTTTCTAGTTTAAGATATTTTTTATAACATTTTGTATTCTATATATCCAGTGAAATGTCTTGATTTCATGTTTTAAACACCCAACGTCACATTACATTATTCACTATTTCATATTAAGCTCTTGAGTTATTTCCTTTGTTAAAGGTCTTCCTCTACTATATTTATTCAGTTACATGACA
The DNA here is from genome assembly GCA_036971475.1 of Prosapia bicincta. Classification (NCBI taxonomy): domain Eukaryota; kingdom Metazoa; phylum Arthropoda; class Insecta; order Hemiptera; family Cercopidae; genus Prosapia; species Prosapia bicincta. The sequence goes on from JBAIZL010000001.1 coordinate 64,055,434, forward strand.
TTTTTAGTTACTTTTTCATGGTTACAGTTTAGCTTCAAATACATTGAGTAAGGAAATATTAATTGCTTGTTGGTTAATTTTAAATTATTACATAATACTTATTATACAAATATTTCAAAATATTTCCACATTATTTTATGCACAATTATACACTTTTTTATTTATTTAATTTAAGAGAAATGAAATAAATTGTCCAGTTTTTTCTCAGCCAAGTCTTACTAAGTTAATAGACTATGGTAAAAGACCATGGTAATGTACTAGAAAGATATTCTCCTTATATAAATAAAATTTGATCTCAACAAACGTGAAACACAAACAAGCAGTTTTATTAAATGTCAAGTTTATATGGAACCGATTTTCTCTGCAACGGGAGCGTTGACGGCAGCTCTGTACTTCTACCAACACTTGAGTATTATATTGCCGTTACACAAGTAGGAACACAATTAACAGTGATATTATATTCAGATATTGTTTTTAAATGTTTCCTTTTACGTCAACCTACATGACATTGTGTTGCGGAGATATTCCTGTGGGAGTGGTACGAAAGTAGATCCCTTTGTACAGAACAGTGGAGGATGCGACAAAATATTTAATTTTATTATTTTCACGAACAATGTTTTTTATTGTAAATTTAGAGAACAAATATAAAATTTACTCGACTAAACGTACGAGATATCGCTGTTTTTTTTTATTTGACAAAATAACGACAAAACAAGTGTAAGAGCAAACGACTTAAATATTGATCGAATTGCTTTGAGAAAATTTATGTTACCGCTATGTACAATGATACACATAATTAGGAAAATGTACTATAAACTATTTGAATTTTAAAGTTTCTTGATGTAATCATCTTGATTTCACTGATTAAACTATAATTAAAATCTACTTAAATAAGTGAATAAGTATAATTAAAAATAACTTAACTAAGTGAATACATAGGGCTTACTTGCTGATGCGTTTCAAAATAATCGTTCCTTTTACGAACCTTCGTAAAAGGTACGATTGTTTTCAAACGTGTCAGCAAGTAAGCCCTATGTATTCACTTAGTTAAGTTATTTTTAATTATATTTGGATGAATTCAAGTGGTCTAAGTGATTGATTAGAATATAGTAGCAGAATATAGTATAAACTATTTCTTTGTATTCAAGTGATTGCTTAGACACTGAGAAATGTATCTACATTTTTGTATTAATGCGGTACTTATGAAGCCGTGCATGTTTAAAGTCATTTTCGAGAGAGCTCTACTTTGGTTAATATTAACCAGTGAGTGGTTAATAAAGCCAATGACCATCCACCAATTTGCTGGAGTTTGTACATTGGCAAGTCCTTTCCTAAACAGATGCACAGGTGAGTCAGGATGCAAAGGTTTGTTATGTGGGGTACGCCTATATCGTCGTAAGTAGTACTGGATGTGCTGTTAATTGTGTTTGTACATTTTAATGATAGATATGTCCCACAAAAAATCAATTAAAAATGGTTTTAATGGATGGAAAAAATATGATATCACAATATTCTATCCTACTTTGTATTTACATTAGTTGCAGTCAAGTATATTTTAGAATTTGTAAACGAATTGTTTTGAATATTTATCACTATTACTAAGCCCTATATTAGAAAATCCTATTTAGTATATTTTTTTAAATGTAAAAGAATAAAAGTTTTATTTGTTTAACTTTTGACGGATAATAGAGTAGCAGTTACCTAATTTGTAACACGATCGGCGTGATAAAAATAAAATAACGAGAAAGGATGCAGGTGAAGACTACTAGAGCAGAGACCTTATCCCAACAACTCCAAACACTTCATGGTAACTACCTACCTACATTGACCGTATAACTTTCCCTATATATTAAATAACCGTACGTTGATACAGTAATATGCTTTTAATTTAAAAATAAACAATTTATTATTCGATTCTCATTTTGCTTTAACTGAGGTAGTTTTTAAACAAGTGCTCAAAAGTTATCATTTTGTATTATACATGTTTTTTTCATTTTTGAGCACTACATACAATGCGCTTCCTTTCGAAATATAATAATTTCACTACAAATGTGAAATTAAGCAAAAATATTTCCTAGGAATAACACCCATATTTTTTAATGTTTTAAAACGGTGGTTTTTATATAATTGCGCAATAGTTTTGTTTCTGATGCAAAGTTGAAGGTAAATAAATCTATGGTTATAAAACCTAAGTACAAAAACAAATACATTATAATGAAAATTGCTTTAGTAGTGTATCAGTCTTTAGTAGTCTTTCAGTAAGTTGTAATTGCTGACAAACGGCTTAATAGTTACCCTAGATGGCAGCGGCAGACTCTATAGTACGGTCCATCTATCTGTGCACTTGCTTACTCCAGCTTTCTCGCCTACTACCTCTTCTGAAAACATGATACATTTTCAGAATGTTCGGTACATCAACGGTTTCTGCATTCGATATGTCTACACATAGCTCAAGAGTTTATTTCATACCGAATCTAATTTATCATCGATTTTATCTAATATCATGGCAGTGCTATACTGAAAATCAAACTACTACGACTTGCTGGTGGGTTGTTACAACTAATCTCTTAGAAACTAATCAACTATCATCTATCGGTTAGAAACTTGTCAACATTGTTTACTACTTTTATTTGCAGATACAATTATGTAACATTTTTATTTCTTTTAGTTCTAAATAGAAAGTTAATTTTATGGATGCAAATTATAGATAAAGCTATGGACAAAACATCTGAAAAGGACCAAAGTAAAATTATGTATATTGTCAAAAATATTATTTATAAACTTAACGAGCCTGCAGTGTGTAACCTTAGTCGCGATATATCCACTAACATTGCTAAGAGGGTTTCAATTTTAGCAGAAGATCGATTTGAATATAAACTAGTGAATATGAATATAAATAATTATTTGCCTTTCAAGCAGACAGATGCAGTTTATAAATATATGATTTTAATTATAAAGTGATAAAGTTTTGAAAATATTATGGTGGATTGTCGGTGCAATAATACGAGATATCAAACCACGAACATCCATTGTGCTTTGCTCAGGGTGGTGCTTAGATATGCAGTTTTTGAAATGGTTTTTTGGCATAAATATTGAGAGTGCATGCAAATTGCTTTGAATCCCAACAAATAAAATGATATTGCATACAGAGGGTTCTAAATGGTAACGTATGAGTTGGAAATACATAAGAATCACTCTCAGTACTACCGTATGAATTGGGAATACAAACAATTGGCTCTGATTGCTAACATATTAGTTGAGAATACTTACAGATGGCTCTGATAGCCGACATATATTAGATTGACAATATATACAAAAAGCTTTAAATTCCAACTTACAAATTGAGAATGCGTATTGCAACGGCCAAGTTGACCGTTGCAAAATCTTGGGAAATGGAAAGAATAGGCATTTAGACCAAAGTGCCTAAATTTGTAGGATCTTTAAATAAATAAAACAAACTTTCAAACTTTGTAAAATAGTACAAACGAATAAAGGTAGGGTGGACTAGGACTAAATTTAATATATTATAATTTTATAATATGTCAAAAAACTAAATTAACCTAACATTCATAACATAAAATTCAGGCTATAAAAATATAAACCTATATTCGGATGAGCATAGGCGAGAACCAAGTTGTTTATAATATTTTTCCAAATGGGCTAAAAGGCGCTGAAATTTAAAAGACTTGCTAAAATAAAACAAAGGCTTAAATGAATTTGGGGAAATATAAATAAATAAATTATTTGAACAAAATGTGAAATTCAAAGCAAAACATCATATAAAGTAAGAGGCTCTAATAAAAGTCAAAACAAAATAAATATACAAATTACAAGCATGTATTAGTCGAGAATATAAACAAACAAGCTCGTTGCTAAGAGAATCAAAGCTCTGATAAGTTAATTTATGCAAGGGGTTTACACAGGGACAGTGACGATTCTGAAGAAGAAATCGTGGGTTCTAAGCCTTACTAGTAGCTGAGCCGTTAAAGAATCTGGACGTGTTGTATAAAGCTCCTGAAGTTATTAGTACAACGATGTCTTAGAAAACTTTAAAAAGTGCAAGAAGTGATACGGAAGTGTTGGGATATTTGAGCTATTTGCACAAATATCAAAATCATCACCCCCTCGAAATGCAAAAAGCGAATTTATAAAACGACGAAATTAGTGATTTTGAAGAACATGCCGACCATAAAACATATTTAAAAACATAATGAATTACACTGTATAAGTTTTGAGAAACAAACCTATTTAGTAAAATGAAGAACCAAAAACAACAAGATATTTAACAAGACTCGATGTGAAAAAGCATTTTCAAGACAAGATTTAGGAAAGAAAGAAGTCTTTAGTATAAATTTTTATAAACAAAAATATTCATTTAAATTACACTTTATTTTAGTTCATATTAATTAAAATTTAAAATGGAGTAAAAAGAAACAGCCAAATAGAAATAAACCACGCTAAGGCTAACTAAATTAAAATTTAACTTTTCCAAAATGACTCTATTCAACCGTTTTCATGATACAGCGAGAAGTTATATAATTGAGTAAAACATGTTCAATGTGGCTTTATTTCTTAAACAAAGGTTATAAACTTGTATTAGTTATATCAAGACTCTAATGGTTATAATTGCGTTTAACTAAATTTGTTTCAATATGTATAAACAAATGCTAATGTAGAAGTTAACACACTGTTGGGTGAATCTTTACCAGATTTATATAAATCTTAACGTAAAACACTTGTTTTTTATTTAGGTAACACAATTTAGAAGTAAATTTACATTATATAATTGATATATAAAGGATATCATGATATGTTGGGAATTATTAGGCTTTCTATGTATAATAATATGAGAATAGAGTGTGAAAAGTAAAGCCTAGGTTTAATGGAAAGCGGTTAGCCTGGTTTAAATAGGCTATAATGTGAGTAACTTATAAATATGAATGTGATAATAGTATGGTAAAATAAATATTAATTAGATATAGATGTTGGGGGTGGGTTATGTTTAATTCTAGAAACACAGTTTGGTGCTCAATTTAAATAATATGCTGTTTGTACACCAAAAGAAATTTATTGATTAAAAAACTAGACTAGACTTAAATAAATAAATAAAATATAATTTGCTATTTGTCAACAACAAGCAGTTGATTGATTAAGACGATTGTACAAAGATTATAGGTCATATGTTAAATAATATCATAACGATGAAACAGAAAATAAATCAGTAGTCGTATAATAAAATGAATAATAAATAAATAATTTTCAAATACCTTGGAAGTTTTATTTCATATAAAGTAACTTTCACTGGATGCCCAATTACAGTGTTTAACTTACAAGTCTCTCTCAAAGAATCCATAAACAAAATGAAAGCCTAAGAAGACCTATAGGTGGATAATTGGTTTTTGTTATAAATTCAGAAGTTGGTATTCCTGAGAGATTTATTCCTTAAGCTACAGGTATCGGACCAAAGTTTGAATCCCGGGGATAAAACATTACTTTCCTGCGGACATGGAGTGTGTTAACATCACAAGGCGAATAAACTGGAGGAGATGAGTTGGCCGGAAGTACGATAGTAGAAAAGGATTAGAGGTAAGTGGAAAAGGTTCGTAGGAATATACATGGCTTTGAATGCTAACGTATAAATTTATAATGAGCACTTATGGCTTTAAATGCCAACATATGAATTGAGAATACATACAATTGGCTCAGAATGTCAACATATTGATTGAGAATAGATACAGTTGCATCTGAATGCCAACATTATGAATGATAATACATGCAGTTGGCTCTGAATGCTAACATTTTGATTGGTAATACATGCAATTGGCTCAGAGCGTCAACATATTGATTGAGAATAGATACAGTTGTCTCTGAATGTTAACAATTTGATTGATATTACATACCGTTGGCTCTGAATACCAACATATTAATTGATAATACATACAAATGGCTCAGAATGTCAACATATTGATTGAGTATAGATACAGTTGTCTCTGAATGTTAACATTTCGATTGATAAAACATACAATTGGCTCAAAATTTCAACATATTGATTGAGAATAGATACAGTTGCCTCCGAATGCAAACATTTTGATTGATATTACATACAATTGGCTCTGAATACCAACATTTTGATTGATAATACATACAAATGGCTTAGAATGTCAACATATTGATTGAATATAGATACAGTTGTCTCTGGAATGTTAACATTTCGATTGATAAAACATACAATTGGCTCAAAATGTCAACATATTGATTGAGAATAGATACAGTTGCCTCCGAATGCAAACATTTTGATTGATATTACATACAATTGGCTCTGAATACCAACATTTTGATTGATATTACATACAATTGGCTCAAAATGTCAACATATTGATTGAGAATATATACAGTTGCCTCCGAATGCAAACATTTTGATTAATATTACATACACTTGGCTTTGAATACCAACATGTTGACTGAGAATATATACAGCTGGCTCTGAATGCCATCGTATGGATTTGTACGTACATACAAACATATATACAAATTGGTCTGAAAATCTACATAGTGATTGATAATACATACGGATGGCTACTAATTCTAAAATATTGTGACTAAAACCAGTTGATAGTTAAAAACATTATCCCTACGGCACAGTGAATACCTTGATTCCAAAAGATTATAAAACCAAACAATATCCTGGAAGTAGTCAACAATTATTTTCTAAAAATAAAACCATAATTCTAAAGTATAACATTTCCCCTGAAACCAAATAGCTAACGTCATGTTTCTGCAATGCCCAATAATTCTCACCAATTAACACTCACAGCTGATTCATGTAAAGTAAAGAAAAACTTTTAATTGCTGACAAGCATTGTTACAGTTTAAGTCAACAAGCCTTTGAGCAATTAGTTTTCAAGTGCTTGCTTCTCCCAGGCAGCCTTAAGGCAAACTACTTGACTACAACGAATGGATTATATCTGGTTAGGTTAGGCACTTCTATCATTTACGGATCTAATTAAGGCTTAACGAGGAACTGAACACACATATACAAAGCACCCAACACACACATACAAACATTCATAGTAATTTACATATTCTCCGCTTAATATACCATACTAAAAAAGTAGCCACTGCAGAATATTTTGAAATATTTAAACATCACACAACCCAAAAACAATATATCTTAAACTACCACACACACTTCCATTCTAACATTATATTCTTCCATATATTAAACAACCAGCTTTAACCAAACCCCCCTCCTCTATTATAAATCATACGTCCAGTAACCTTGAGCGACGCCTGCAGCGATCACCGCGGGTCGAATTCGTATATGAAATGATGTTATCGAAAGCAAGCAAGTTAAAATTATTGACTCAGATAAGACGTACCTACTTATAATATATGTTTTAAGACATCTTTGAATAATTGTGTATGTAGAGTTGTTATTGTTTATGTATTATAGATATTTATCAATATTCTGTATTTATGTAAATTAAATCTTATTTGTTAATTCAGCATAAATATTTCTCTCTACTATTATTACAAAATAAAAAACAACTTAGTTTATTCAAATACAAGAATTATTTACATATATGAAGCATTCTAAATATATAAATACAGCAATAATAACAAATTAATGAAGGGAAAAATACAAATATATTCTAAATTTGATACTATGTTCAATATCTATATTGTTACGGCAACAAGATATACTTGGCTATTTGTATAAGTTTGCAAACAATACTATTTCCAATTAAACATATGTTTTATATCTGGCAATATTATATTAATCACTACTGATGATGTGTTTGCTGTTTATCAAAGAAAATCTTTAAATGACAATTAATAAATAATTCTTGTACTTGAATAACCTCAGTTGTTTTAGATTATTATATTTGAAAACCATATCCGGTGAATGAATGGTAATCCTGCAGTTGCTACCCAGTCGCGTAAGAATTCCTGTCGAAGAAGAGGCATACATTAACGCCAAACAAGTATGTACCAGATTAACCAGATATATCGCTCACTCTAGGTTGAGCTAAGAATCTGATAAGTACTATAGTCACCTTAGTCACACAAAGAACTCTCAACATCCTGAGCACTGATAAAAAGAGGGGCAGCCTAAATATCGTAGAACCAATCCTATAAAGAGTCAAGCTTTGGCCCACTTTTGCTTAACCACAGGTCTTGACTACCTGTGAGGTCATCTCCACCGCATTGCCCTCACTGTCGCAATGAAACCCGCCCGTTGTGCCATCTTGCAAGAACAACCAATCTCTACGGGAACAGCATGTTGCAACGGCCAAATTGGCCGTTGCAAAAATCTTGCTAATTAGAAAGAATAGGCATTTAGTGCAAAGTGCCTAGATTAGTAAGAATGTTAAATAAATAAAACATATATTGTAAAATATAACAAAATGTGTAAAAGTAAGGTAGATTAGGCTTAAAATTAATACATTATGATTCATTATTATGCCTTGGTATAAAACATATTTAACCTATTTTAAAATATGTTAACAAACAAATTAACCTAACATTCATAGCCTATAATTCAGGCGATAAAAATATAAAGCTATATTTCGATGAACAAAGTCGAGATAACCAAGTTGTCTATAAAATCTTTCAACAGGGTCATAAAAGGCACTGCAATCAAGAAGACTTGCTAAAATAGGACAAGGTGCTAAGTAAAGAAACATAAATAAATAAATAGTTTTAACCAAAAATTGAAATTCACAGGACAACATCATTTATAGTAAAACGATGTAATAGAAGTCAAAACAAAATAATTAATCAAAACACAAGCGTAATGTTGTCGCGATCACAACTAGTATGCAATATTTATAAGCATTAGTCGTAACGAAGCCATCAAAGAAAACGGAAGTGTATTAAGATCTTGAATTAATGGGTAATAAGGTGTATTAAAAACTAAAAATTGTTCAAGATGTGATACGGACGTGTTAGGATATTTGAGCTACATACAAATATATCATCACCACCACGATCTGTAAAATGTGACATTATAAGGTTCCTGAATTAGCGGATTTCTATTCTTTGATTATATTGCAGCGTTCAAACAGTCGTAATCGTAAAGGTTTTGAAACATTTTTATTTTTATAAACTTGAGTGAAATAAATAAAATATCTAGGGTGTGCTGCAAATTGAACTCTGTATTTTGAAAAAGCCTAACAAGAGCTTTTATTTTATTTATGTGTAACTTTACAGGCATTTTTACGGTGCATTTGATAATAACTAAACAAAATCCAATAATTTTAGTGAATTTTAAAAACAATAATTTTTTTAAGCGTCATTTGTTACTACGTCAAGAAATGAGAGTTATGAAAATTAACGCGTACAATTTTTCAATATGTTTGGCTACTATGGGCAGTAATTAATAATATAAAATATTACTAATAGTTTAAAATACCTTAATAATAAAGTAGAATTATAAATTATTTTAATAAACAGGATCTGTCTAATTTAAATGTTTGTTACTTCTAATGTTTTTTTCTGAAATTCAGATAACTTTCAATTTACCTGCTTAAACTGTTTTTTAAAAATAATTTTATAATAAACTGTAATGACAAATTGGTGTTATAATAATTTGTTTAAAAGACTTCGATTCACAATTATGCACAATGTAAAGTTGAATTAATGTGTGGTGTTTATGGCGTAAACACAGACTTTACTACTGCAAATATATTGATATTTTCTCTTGGACAGTTTAAAAATGATATATTGGAATATAATATATTAACAAGGTAAATAGCATTTTTATTGTTACCATTGTCAATACTTAGTCATTATTTTTACTTTACTCAAAACTTAACCTTGTACACATAAAATGACACCATGTAAATAGTTATTTTTCAGAAATATGAGAACGTGTTAAATCGATTACTGACCTAATGTAGTTTTGCTCAAGTATTTCATTATATCTCTTGCACCTTGCGCTTCATCCCTTGTTGGCATTTACACGTCAGTCAGTCAGAAAAGTGAGATGCTTCGTGTCCCCCGAGGCTACCCAGGTTTCACAATCTCTCAGTAGACAGCACTTGCAGGTTGATATCGCTTATATAATATTCCCTACTATATAGAATTTACTAGATACAGTAACCTGTATATTATTACATATTTTCTCTTGTTTGGATATTGCAAGATACTGTTATCATTTCTCAGATAATTTTGGCTACCTATAAAGTGAAATATTCTTTTAGCATGACACTTTTGGGTTTTAGAAAACGTATATATATATATTGTGACAGCAAGATTTTGAAGATGACTGGATTGTCCCAAATATTTCTGAAAGCCATTTACGCGCATAAAATAGAATGTATTATAGCAATCAGCTGTTTTTAGCTACAAGCTGAGGTTATTGTAAGGTTAAGTTTAAATCACGCATATATAATATTGACGCCTCCTTTTTATACCGTATGGTATGGAGTAGGGAGCAATGAAGTGCTGCCTTACTTATACGGTGTTCGAGAAAGGTAATGTGGCCAAGACTATACTTCTACCGCCAGTATTACCTTTGGTTTGATCTTAAGTAACGTTCAAAGGCTAACTAGACCTGGTGCGGGAAAAAAAATCATTGCTGGCTTGAGATTCTAAAATCCTTAACGTTTCACTCACGTGACCACTCAGCCACGTAAATTTCTCTCACTTTCGCAATACAAAGATATTTGTATTCAGATATATGGAACCTTAGGTTAAATGCAAGACTAACATATGAATTCATATTAGAGCTACTATTACTGGTAGGGTCAGAAACATAAACTATTTTACGTGATGAGGTTACAAACTTATTATTACATATGATTCATTGTTCATTAACATAAATATTCCTAAAAAGAGTTCAATATGACGCTTATAGATCGAACTTTGTAATCTAATTTTTAAAGTGAAAACTCATTCAGGAACGTCAGTCACTTTTAAAGAAACAAGTTGAATAGAAATTGTCAAATCAAACTTTTATTGTCATCAATTTTCTCAACACTTTTTTATAAATTTTTTAACTCATTTTTGAATTAGGTTTTCAATTCTGTCAGGCTACCAATTCATATTCGACAATTTTCTTATACACGGTAATTCACCACCGCCATGCTGAATATGGTTGTCGATGAATGTTACTCGATTACTATTTTAATTCATTTCTTACTTTAAAATTCAAATAAATACTATATATATATATATATATATATATATATATATATATATATATATATATAGAATATTTTTCGTTTTTTAATAAAAATCAAAATTGTTTTTCATTAGTACTAAATTTATATTATATTTGCTAAGGATAAAACATGAAAAAAACTATATTTGCACACGTATCAGTAATTTCTAGGTTTACTGCGCCAATTTTATCTGTAATTGTTTTACTGGCAATTTACTATTACCACTGAAAATAGCCTAAATAAATTGTTAGGAAACCTTAAAGACGCCATAGCTAATGAAGAAATGTCAGGAATCTACTACCTGAAGTGTAACAAGCGTCCTCTGAAATATATAGGCCACATTCTGTGAAGAAGAAATATTGTTTGGAGGAAAACAAACATTTAAAGTAGGGGAAGTAACCCTGTTAAAAAAAGTTGTTAAGTGTAGTGAATTGGATGCGTGGGAATCTTTGTATATAATTAGAAATAGAAATAATATTGTGAATATTAGGTCAGGCCCTATTCAAAAGTCTATATTATTGTAATTATTGTGACACAAGAAAATTTGATGGTAACCTTTTGGTTGAAATCTTGAAATAATAATAATTAATGTTAGATATTATTTGTCTATTTTGTTTGTATTTAATTATGTCTATGAATAAGAATTTTATTGTAATAAATGAGTTGGGTATAAAATTTCTATTTGATGTATCATGTTTGAAGTATTTTTATTAATTGTGGTTTTGACAAGTGACCGTGGCAACTTCCACTATGTAAATATAGAAGTGTAACCTTACTTTCACCTTAGTTGTAAGTTAGAGTTTGTAGTAGTAACACCAACTGATGTCGGGTGCAAACAGTCAAATAATCTATTTAAAATAATGAACCCCTAAAGCACCTAAAGAAAAAGAAAATTAATTTTACATCTAAATTCTGCGGCCGATAGGTAATATCTTCGGCAAATATGTGTTCATATCTCATTATCACACTAAACCTCGCAATAAAATAAGTAACATTTTTCTTTTAAACTGATGAAAACCGCCTCATAGCCACAAGCTATCGAAAGCGTGCGGTCTCACTAAGATTGGACAGTCATAAACTAATGTTAAAGTTATACTATACTTCTACTTTAATTACAAAATAATTATTTTACTATAATCCCTCGACCGAATGGGTTCTGAGAATAGCAGTCTCCTCTCAAACATAAAAATGTGCGGCTGTGTAATCTCTACTTTACTTAACGTTTAATATATTGGCTTGGACTCCCTTCATTCGCTTAAAACTGTAGCCTATAAATTTTCTCTTTATTTCAGGCATTTATTCCCCTCTTCTCGAGTTGCTTTTGAGTAAAGTGATGCCAAAATGTATTTTTTGTTGAAATTCGTTATACATATTCTAAACTATAAACAAATGAGTATTTGATTGCTCAATTGTTTATGTTCTTTCCCTTTTGTGTCTAATTATTCGTGTGTTATTGACTGTTTGTATAGAATCTAACTTAATAGGAAACAAACCGATTTATATCCTATTTTCCGCATCCATCGAAGCGTACTATTATTTTCATTATTTTCTTTAACACTTTCTAATTTTTCCACCACCGCGGTTTTTTTGTTGCAATTTCCTACTTCTCTAATAACCTGTTTCTAAAAATCCCTTTGAAATGAATACTTATGTGACGTATCTGATATTATTTGGCATGGAGAAACATTCTTTACATAAAACTAGATACCTTATTCAAATTTTCCCGTCTGTCTACTAGTTGAAAAACAGCCATTTTTTTAATACATTTTTTGTGTGATTTTTATCGTCTTCATTGGATCTTAATACCTTGGCGATAAATTCAAATTTCAAATTTATTTTTCACTCTCTCATTGCCTGTTTTTCATTTTTCTTCCTTTTCCCCTTCCTTCTTTTCTCACTTTTCATTTCATATTCCCGGTTCTAAATGCAAAATTTATATCTTCCTATTTTTAATGCTGTTTTTCATAATTTTACTCACCTCTTTATTGGTCCCATGTTATAAAATTTTCTTTACCATCTTTATTGGTTTTTCTGAATTATTTTGGAAAGTTATATATTGAATGCTGCTTATATATTCGAGCTCAATTCGTATGTTTTTAATTTTTTCCAAAAATTAACTATATTTAAATAAGAATGGCGTTTAGCAGCGTCTTTACATCCTCTTTAGAAAGCAATAACGCCACATTTTAGTATCCTCCAAAATGGTTCATAGTATATTCGACCTTCAAAAAAGTTAGTTATGATTTCTCCCAGCCTCCAAAACCGGTAACTTTTCCTGCACTTGTCCCAAGGGGCGTCCATAATTCCACATCCTCGTCAGGAAATTTCGAAACGAAAATTCTGTAAAATATATAAAATATTTTTACTAACTAAGTGTATCGGTTAGAATTCTAACCATTTATTTCTCACAAAATAAATATAAAATTCGCCGATCCTTTCCTCTAGAATTCGACCACTCGCCAAGGCTCAATTGGTTTTGAATAGCCCCATTTGAAATCGCCTCTTTTACAGTTTAGGCTTTTGCCACTTGTGCTAACTAATTTAAATTATGTGAAAAGGCTTGTTAAAACAAGTTGTTATTTTATAGGTGGACAATACTAGACATGGTGGTTACTTGGCATGCACTTTATGAAATTATTCAACTTACAAATAACACACAGTACACTTAGCAGAAAACGGTACTGCGCAGTACATACTGCGCAGATGGTACAAGGGTGAAGGTCATTCTTATTATGTCAAGAATTTACCAACAGACAAAAAGGCAATAAAGTTTCCCTATTTATCTTATGCTATTTTGTCTAATGTAGAAGAAAGTGGAAGGAATTCTTCCTCCCGGTTCTTTACAAGGTGGAAGGAGAAGCAGATTCTGAGGTCATCTAGCTGCTTCTCGGAAAGTAGCCTTCTTATCTAATATCGAGTACTATGATCAAGTTTGGTGTGGTTAGCAGAAGGCTAAATAACCTTCTGACATGATATTTGTTATGGGAATACAACTCGTCTGTCCTTGACCATAAGAACACCTCCACACTTAAAGTGTTCCAGCAAGATCTATCGTGAGGGATTTCTGGTAGGGTTTCCTTATTACCACCGTTTTTCATTCCACTCATCATGCAATATATTACTCATTGTTTAATTCCACCTTCTTAATAAACGTGTCAAGATTTTAAGAGTTTGGTACTCTTACCAAACCTTAGATGGATCTGAATCTCTCATTCACAATTGGCATACTAACCGCATGCTTATTTGCGTCGGAGATGGCCTGCGAGGCCACCAAGAGGACTAAGATGGAGGTCTATTCTCGAGAAAAATAATGATCAGAAGATAGGCTTTACATTCGATAAGATAAATGCAAAGTCAGAATTCAGTTGAATAGTTCAAACAGCCTATATTGTTTATGGGTTTCCTTCAAACAATAATGTAAATGGAGAAAGACCTTGGACAACACAGTAGGTAACATTATGGGCTGCATAGGAATTTGTGTTGGTTACAAGGTATGCGATCGAGACGGTTGCTGAACCAGCGCAATACAACACTTCTGTAAAACCAGATTTTGGGAAGAGTGTTGCAGTCAAATAATAGTAGAAGATTCTTAATAGGATTTCAAAATAAATTTTAGAGAAGGAATATCAATATATAACCATGCAACGCGCTCTTAGCTACTTACACTACTTGAGAAGTAAACTTTCTGATTCGAATATGTTTCTGAAAACTGTCGAAATTATTTATGCAAGTGTTTTGTTGTTATAAGAACGGTAGTAAAAGCACAGCCTTTCATTTTCATTTAAAGCTTCAATCGAGAGAAATTGGTTTCCTTGGAATATTTTTAGAAATATACAACACCTTTAGAAACTAAATGCCTATAAAACAGAGAAACAATTTTAGGGAGAATTTAATGCCTTTGTTACGAATAAATGAACAAATATTAATAGCGTCACTTGGCCTTGATGTGAAAAACTAGATACTGCCTCCAAAGGTGTAACGTAAACACGTCTCATTAATCATTACTTCCCTACGTCATACATGGACTTCATTACTAGCTACCAGTTTTGGATGCAATGAATCATTCCTAATGTAAATATTAATTGATACATAGTCTCTATGACATTATTAACATGGCCTATCCTACATTTATTAGTCCAAGTCATTAATCAAGGCTCGACAGTTATAGACAAAACGGAGGATTAGTGGACTATATTTACGTTTGTTCATCAGAAGTATGTATTACAAACAAGTGGTTGGAATAGAAGATACTTATGAATGGTTTTTTATATACTTTAAAAAGATTTAACACTATCCGGGATAACAGTTATCTATATAAAATGATTAGTTCTATTTCCGAACAGTAAAAAAATTATTTAATAATTCAATTTATATCAAAGTTATAAGGAATTAAATGAGCATTTGTTTAAAAGGATTGTTAACAACATTTTTTAAAAAATCAATTTTTTTCATATATATGAAAATACTATCATTTTTTTGTATTACATGGCAAAATTTAATCAGTTTTGAATTTATCGTTTTTAGATATGTTACATTTACTAAAAGCAATAAAAATCATTTTAAGTGTCACGAACCTTAAATACTGTTAATTTTTTTTTTAAAACAACTATAACTATAACCTTTATTTATCAAAACACCAAAGTTATCTTACGTAGTTACAAAGCACTCGATTGATATATGTTTGGTTGAGAAAAAAAATTAATTAAAGTTTACCGAGAGCAACAAAAATTCGTGCCTTGCTCTATTCGGCAATCGCTTAGTTTACGATTGTTAAATATTTTGATTTTCTTTTCTCAAGAATGAAACCTAACCTAACCGGATATTTTATGACTATATTTTAATATATGCTAGCTATAGTGTAATAAAACTTATCATATTTCGATAACTTATGAAGTATAAATTAATAAACAAGTAAGTTATTACACATAACAGCGAGGTTATTTTATATGCCGGTATTTATTGTAAGTTATAATCCCTACGTAGGGTTGAAGACGCGTAATGGGTTTTTGTCATTACTCAGAATATATTTTTAACTAAAGAGTAAAAATGAAAAAAAATCAGAGTCGATACAAACAGTGCGAAAAATAACCTTACCCACAACTATATGTCGTACCGAATACTAATGGCGTTACGCCAACGTGTGATGTGTATGCCCTATCACAAGACTACACCGAAGTAAAAATACTTTTATTCTAGATGTAAAGGAAATTTTCCCTGAAAAGAGTAAAATTTGAGTAGACAATAGAATTGATCGGGATCAAAAACGATTCATTAGAATATTCGTTTATAATTCTATATTTAAGTTTACCTTTTGGTTTACAATCTGGTTAAAGTTTTAATGATGTGGTTGATAGAGAAAAGTAATTAAAAGTGTTTAAAATAGACAATAATTCAGCTCTTTAAAAAAAATTGAAATTGTTTGTGAAATAGAATAAGACTACTCATATTATATATGATTAAATTGTCTATTTAGAGAATGAAACCTTTAATATAACATAGAAAAAGATATATATATATATATATATATATATATATATATTTTAATAGTAATGTTTACCCTTGATAGAGATTTTAATTGATGATGTAAATGCCAGAATAGCTCACTGAAATGGTAATAAATTACACTAGTTTCTCAATTGCTGTCTTGTGTTCCAGGTCAATGTCATGGTTATTTAGTTGGATATGGTAGCAATATGGTGACAGACGGATTCAATAAGTAGGCCATCGAAAATAGAGGGTAAGGAACAAAATTTGGGTGAAACGGAGTAGTTATGAGTTTTGTCAAATATACAGTTAAAAAATATTTATAATATTTCAAAACCTGATAACATTTATCGCTAAGCTTGACTATTTCTTTAGAAAAACCTTTCAAAGGAATGTACAATTAACATTTCATGATCCAACTCCTCAATCCTTTTTCTATGTGAATTTATTGAGTTTTTAAAAAGAGTAAAATATTTATTCTTCCCGAGCCTCTAAGCTAGGTATGACTTTTTATTCTGACTAGTAGACTCCGTAAACATTTAGGGGTCATACGATGTTAAAATAAAACCTTTAACTACAGAGAGAGAGGTGGGAGTTGTTTTGGCAGAACATGCATTGATTGGAGTAAATATATTGCGTCGACAATCAGAATGTCCAAACGCTGAAAAATTGGAATTTTTTAAAGCGAATGTATTCGATGAGAGCTGCGTCTGTTTTCAATTAAAGTGCAATAAAAATGCAAAACCATAATTAAACTCTAACAGCACACGTTCCCTGCTGAGAATTGACGCTGTTTAGAAATTTTTCGTTAGGTAAAAACATGGTTAGCTCTCATTCGCTGTCATTATTTGCATAATTTACACTTGTCTCCCCGTATAGACGTCTATCTATCATAATATTTGTTAGTATTTTTATCTATTATATTTCACAATATCATACAATCCTACATTATAAATAATTATTTGGTTCATATAGTTAAATATATTATACCACTTTGGGTTTTGTTATGGTTTGTTACGTTGTTTTGGTTCCGTTTTTGTTGTGTTTCGTTTTGTCGCATTACTTAGCTTTCACTTGTGTTGCGTTAAAATCCATTTCTCCCCATTATGTGATTGTTACGTGGCATTCGGTTTTGCATCTATTGAAATGTTTTTACCTAGCATTGAATTCCGTTCCGTTACGTTTAGTTTGTCATAACAAGCGTAGCAACAAAGCTATTTAGGGGTGGTTCCAAACGGGTAAGTGGGTAAAATCCTGGAAAGCATTTTAAAATCAGCAAATGGGAACAACATTTTACACTAAGGTATCAGTGAAAAAAAATTAGAGTCTTACTCCATGGACTCCTACACTTCCTAAGTAGTTTACATAGGTAAAAAATGCTTCCTTTGACTGCTATTATGGTTTTTATATTACTTTTTGTATGTCTGGTATATTTAAATTAGTTAACCCGACTAATATGTTAGATTGCACTGTACGTGTTGCGTTATATATATATATATATATATATATATATATATATATATATATATATATATATATGTGTGTGTGTGTGTGTGTGTTTGGAGGGGGTGTTGATGTGTGTGTGTGTGTATGTGATTGTCTGTGTATGTCTGCATACGTGTGATGGGGGGGGGGGGCGGTTTGTGTGTGTTTGGGGGGTTGTCTGTGTATGTGTGTGTGTGTGTGTGTGTGTGTGTGTGAATGCACGCACGTGTGTGTTGGTAGATGTCACAATATGCGGAAGAATGAGAATGGTTTGGATCGGTTGAAGATTAAACCTAGACACAAATTTTGCTGGTGTAATAAAATGTTGGGTTACTTAAAAAAGCGAAGAATGCCAAAACAAATTACTGGATTATGTGGTAAGTACTTTAGTAAGTCATGTCATGGATAACTGCGAGTGAAATATTCCTTTGTGGGTAGGGTTTATAGCAATATGTATTTATTACAGGGGTAAGTAGAACCAGTCGTTTGGCTATTAGGACTATTCTAAAAGTGTATTTATTAAGAAAGAATATTTCTCGCATATGGTACAGCTTTTTAACATTTTAAATATATAACATTCACTAAAATCATGTTCTCTGACTAAAGTATAACTGTATAACTGTAATACTTTGGACTTATGCTGCATAATTTCTTCAAATACACGTGAGTGTTTTGGTTATTAATTTAAGGTACATTACATGAGCAAAGAGGAGAGATACACTTCGGAGCTTAAGCCAGGTATTGCGGAAACGGGTGTGATGAAAATAGCGGCACTACAAACGGAATACTTGAAACGGCTTAAAGTAAGACGCTCCCTTGTCTGTCTGCACAGGTCTTGGTATCTTCAGACTCGAGTGTATATAAACAATCCACAAGGGATAAAGTGCACCCACATTCAACAACGATAAACGTGGAACCAATGTGTACAAAGCTTTTGTACTAACTGAACATTTTTTTTAAAACCAGTTTTTTTTACTGATTGGCAAGTGTTCTTATGAGTATGTAAAATCGCCAACACATCGAACAACGAAACAAGTCGGACAAAATTCAGTTGCAAGAGCAAATATTTATTCAAAATATTCGACTATCTGGTTCATCCTTTTCTCGATTCACAATATGTAAGATCGTGAATGTTTAAATATATTTCTTTATTAATCTGTACTGTATTGTGTTTCTTATAGTTTGCTTCTTTTACTATTACTACATTATTGTCACAATTTTATCTTCGATTAGACTGCATTGTATTTCTTTATTTTTTCACAATCCTAACATTATTGTGTTATTAGAATTTGTTATTTTTATTAATATTCCAACTTTCTCTTTTATCCTCTCCATTTGTCCACCTCTCTTTTAATTTAGTTCATATTCTAATTATGATTGAATATTACTTTATTAGTATCACAATTCATTATTACATTATCTGAAACTTACCCTGCAATACTTTGATATTCTCACTATTATCTTAACTTACACCAAACTTTATTCCCACTGCCTTACCATCCAAGTCTAACCGACTTGCTTCATTGAGTTTATCGCTGTAAAGTACATGTTACTCTACTGAAGAGAAATGTATTCTTTGAAAGATCGATTCTTTCACTTCTATACCAGTTTATTCTGTTCTCGTTTTATTGCTTCTATGATCATGTATATTGTAAATATTTTTTTTCTACTGTCATATTCTGTACCAGACTGAATTACACCTAACCTTTCACGGTTTGTTTCCCTCACTATTATAAAATCTTTCCCCAGACATTATTTTATCATCTTGAATACACCAGTTCAAAAGTACTCTACTTTGTGCACATCTCTATTGCTATATTAAAGTGAAACGATAATATAGGCAAAGGGTGAATCAATCAAAAGGAATGAGTAGGCCTTCGGGACCAGGGTTGTTCTCGTAAAACGTATTAACGTCGATACGGACACCAGGGGACCGCAGCTGGGTTTGACTGATGCCTCCAAAGCAAAACTGCCTTCGGCTCAACTTATTTTAGTTTTTTTATTTCACTTAATTGGATTTCAATGATAGAACCGATGTGGACTTGGATTAAATTTGTTTGAAAATATGTGCATTAGCTTAAATCACTCGCTTTCACTTGTAAGACATGCATGACCCACCGTATACATTTATAGCCATGATTATTTGTAATAAACCATTAATATTTTATGCACATAATAAGCTATTTTATTTTACTTGCTTCAATGTTTATGTCTCGTTATAATTTATTTACCATATTATATATGGTGTTATTTAGATTAGATTTGCTTTTAAAATGGTTACCTTCCTATCGTGGCGTGAGAAATTGTTTAATTAAATCATTCTGAAATTTTCTAAGGATGCTATGCGAACGTAAAGTGGATAGAATTATAGGTCAGGGAAAAGTGAACAACTATTCTGTTTCGTTCCAATTATTAATTAGTTTTCCATTTTATAAATAAACCTCAATCAAAGTAAAATGAAGTTTTAATTTTAAGGGATGGTTACAACTGTGAACTGTAGGTGAGGAATATATAAGTAATTTGGTTTGGTATGCTCCGGAAATAGTTTCTATGTATGAAGGGTTGTATGTCATTTAAATTTTACTTTCTCTCAAGGTTGTAGTGAGTGTTTACAATGGAGTGAAAGGGAATTTAATGGAAGCGTTAACTACTGTCATAATTATATGTAATTTGTTGCTGGTTAATTAGATATTTACTTTTTTTGTTGAAATGAAAACAAGAGTTTGACCAAATATATGTTCAACATTTTATTTGATTATACTCCATTTTAAAACGAATAAACGATACACAGATAATAATACTGTACACTTTAAATAATGTATACGTATTATATGAGTTATTAATGTTAAGTGTATGCAAGGTTCACTTATCATTTCATCCTATCACTTTCATTAATTTCTCTGTCTTGTACTGGAACTAAATGATGTCCGTCCAAGTTTCGTAGTTTATGTTGCATTATCAGGCTGACTTGTGTATAAAAACATATGTCCAGGGCTCACCCAAACAATTGCCTGAACTTAACATCAGCATTACTTTCAATCGTTCCCGTCTCTCTCATTTATATTAAACGTGTAAACGTAAGTTATGTAAAGCAGGCGACTTCAAATTTCCTCTACATTATTTCTAAAGAATGTAATTAGAATTAAACTACAAAAACGATTACGTAGAATAAAATATTGCACCTTTCTCCGTAGGGAGGAGAAATAAATATATTTTCGTCCTATGACTTCCAGTATGACGATTTTTCCCAATGCCTAAATAGTCGTGTGATGAATGAAACATTATTTAAGTTAAGTTAGTAATTTCAATGTCTCTTCAAAATTAAAACATCTCATGTTAAAGCAATAGAAAATAAAACTCGCATTTATCATAAACATATTAAGATAAATTTTTAAATGATTTAGGTAGTAATATTGTCAGTCAAAACCATGAAATGTCTACCTATGAATTGTAAATAAAAGAAGCTTTCTATTAGGTCTAGTTTGTCAATCGAGCTTTATCTAATGTTTATTTCTTGTTCGCGTAGGACCTTCCGAATGTATAATGCAGTGTAGTTGGTTAACACGGTGTAACGGTTTCTTTGGTAAACAATGTAATAAGTATATTATGTTTAACAGCCATATTAGAGGCGTCATTCTTGGTTCCAAATAATTCTGAGTGAAGTCCATTTTTAACTACAAGCTATTGTTTAACTACAATTTTTAATTTTTTTGTTGAGGTTGTTTTGGGATGGATCAACAATGTATTTAATTCCCCCTCATATATTTTCCGTAAGGACGACTCACAAAAATTTCAACCTAGACGTGAGGTTGCTTTCATCAAGAAACGTTTTTAACCAGAAGTATGTTAATTTGAAACTTCTTTAATTAAACGTTTAACCATATCCCTGCCTGAAATTCGTACCTTCTTTTACATTTATTATTATTAGTTTGGTGAAAAAGATTAAAATATTAAAACGAATATATATCTTAAAAACCCAGTTTGCGCTTACTAAGACATTTGCCGTACTAAGTAAGCGGTTTCCCGGACTGTGATATACAGAGTAAAATAAAATTTGTATAGAGGCAAAATTATTTTTTGTTCTTCAGCCCTCCTAACTGTGAATGAAACATAGCCTGCACAAGAATGACTCCAGAAACCCAAGATGCCTGGATAAGGCAAAACACGGGCTACATAGTATTACACCCATTTGTAGGGATTTTCTGCTGCGGGGGCTCTCTTTAGCAACTATGTCGATGAAGTAGCTGTCATATATGTTGCAGGAATAGAACTTAGAAACCTGACTGTTCCTGCTAAGGTCGTTTTCCTTTTTGACTCTTAGACGTGCATCCGAAATTCCATGGCAACTCAAAGCTTGAATGTAGTAAAACCGAAGACTAAATAAGAAGACTAAATGCTCTCATAAATGTGGGGTGGGTACTTAGTTTTCAGTGGATCCCGACCCTTGGTTTATATATTTTACGAACGCTACCATTAGCAATACGAATTTTTCAATATTTGTTATTTAAAAACTAAAAATTTCAAATTTATTAATTATATTTTAAGATTGTCTGTATACTTCAATGAAAGATTAAACCCAGTATTTGTCTTCTTTACAAAAAATATATAAATAATAAAACAGGTCCCACTTCAATCTTAGAAGTTTTTAAAATGAAATTAGGATGAATTCCACATTTCTTACAGAAACAACTTGATTTATACGAGTATAAGCACACCTGTTTCGCAGAAATAATTCTATCTGTAAGGAATAGCATGTTTTTACCCAGAAATAATGCCAAGTGCGAAGAAATTAATTAAAGCTTCTTACTGGTGAAACATAAAATCGACGAAAATAAATCTCGTAGAAATCTAGTTTTATAAGTGACGTAGCATTCGCCATGAAATTCTTAACTTTATGATTTCAAGAGTAATAAAATACTGTTACGAAGACTTTAAAAAAACTTAAATTACAAATCTGCGCTGTTATTCATTACGTTATACCCAGAGATAAATGTGCTTATTGGGAGCGATGATATGACTGGCGCTGTGTGAGTAGCTACAAAGTCAGGTTCCCTACGCGAATTCATGACACCAAGCGTTACTTTATCATCAAGAAGTTCCTATATCCCTGCGTGTATCCTATAATCTTTAGCATTAGGTGCTTGTTATATTTTAAATTAAAAAAAAAATTTCAATAAAAAAGTACTTTACTGTGCGTTTTAAAATTAGTAATTTTACACCATTACTTTGGCAATGCCTTACAAATATTCTACTAACGCCGATTTTTTTTCGTTTTCACTCATGCAACTTAAATTAAATTCTAAACAAGAAACAAGTGATTTTAATTGTGCAAACTATAGTGGTTAACACATGAGACCAACCACTAACTAAACGTCATAGCCATTGAGATTGAACATTATTAAATTTGTTGAAAAGCTTTGTGGTAAAAGTTAGAAACTAAAAGTAATTTAACTTTGTCGCTGCTATAAATTGCCCTCTGTTCCATTCCTCAAAATGTACTTAACCCTTGGCATTTCGAAACAATTAAAATATCATGGAAGTAGATTGAAAGTTTTGAAAAATATGTCTGGAGTCATGAGTAAGGTTTGAAATGTAATTTTTTCACTTACTATTTACTATTTACTATTTACTATTTATTACCCCTATATTGTCACGTTATAGGTATAAGTTAGGAATTCGTTTTCAGCTTTCATGTTTAGAAGATTAATATGTAGCCTATATTTCAATTCCTTCTATTAGTTTACACTCTCCTGAAATATGTCTTGTACACTAATTTTAAACGTTATAAAGTAGGTTTATAATCCGAGAATCAAGTTAAAATACATTTTTTTATAACCTTTAGTGGAAGACAATTGATGTTAATACAGTTTTTATAAAATATTTATACAATTATTGAATTATAAAAATGTGGGGAATCTAAGTCAAATTCGAACTGAGTATTTTCATGTTCATTGTATAGCGGTTTGGCACTGAGCAAACTTTTTTGTAGCTAGAAAGTTTCTTCTCAAAAGTGTATACGAATGTTCCTTTAGCACCTATCTGTTCAAAAACGGATAATGCCAAAGGAAATCGAAAAGATACAACACAATGTAATTGAAGAAAAAATAAAGCTAATAAATAGTAACATACACAGATAATAGTCCAATACCAAAAATTAAAAAAAAATAAAATAGAAAATTGCAAGGATATTCGATCTCTGTTTTGCCACTTAATATTGTTATTCTGACATATGTACATACATATTTATATTATTTGTAAACATAAAATACAAATAAAATAAAATAAAATATGCCTTTGTTAATTTAAATAGGAGTTGACTTTTGGTAAAAACTTTGTGTAAAACGTTTAGCAATTCACAAGCTTATATTACTAGAATACTGAATGATACGTCTCTGCTTCGTCTTTTTAGGCCTACACAAATGAGAGTTTTATAGACAAACCTGATCCAATATCTTATATATAATAATATCGGGTTTCTTTCAAAACAGAAAGCTTATATATCTTGCATCACGCCGCACCAATATACAACTTGTTTTTACATATATAACCTTGTTTTAAAGTAATCAATGTCGTAGTATCTACACACATTACATTCATTAAGTTTATAAAATGAGCAATTAACCTAATATGAACCGTATGGGAGGACTAGCTTTATTAACTTCAAAGTGGTCCAAGTAGGTATTAACACCAAGTGGGCAATTGACGCTGCAGTCCTCAGCTGTAATAACGGCACATTATTGGGAAACAGGTCAAGTGAAGCAGCTTGGAAATGTCATTACGTCACTTTAATAATTATTGGCTTTTAGAGTTGTATCCAAGTTTATATTCGTATTATAATTACTTTACTTATATTTACATTTTTACTCTTTGCAGAGTTATTTCGTTTATATAGTGTAAAAACAATAAATAAATTATATAATCGAAAACCTCTATGTTTGCGGCGGTTTATAGGCTTTACAAAACGAAACTCAAGATTATAGATATTATTACAGGCTAACAGAAACAAATTCAATTCCTAATAAGCAATTTGTTTATAAATCAACGCATTGCTCAAATATGTTCCTGTCACAGCGAATAACGAGTGTTGCACATTTGTTCAAGCTTTAGGTTATTTTTTGTAAATATTCACTGTTGTCAATAGATAACATATGTAAATATAGTTACGACGTTTGTGGAGAGTATCAGATTACAAGCTTTTACATTATGTTAGCGGGTATTTGCAATATTTGTAATAGTTTCACAACGTTTAAGGAGTGTAGGCATGAGTAGAAGACGTACGTGCGTTTAGTGTCAATGGGTGTTAGTAGGGGCAAGCGTATGTGCTTGTAGTCGTAAGTCGACGTGCGTAGGTGTGAGTAGGAGATGTGGGTTCGGATAGGTGTCATTGGGTTGTTAGTAGGTGTGGGAAGATGCTAGTAGGCATGAGTTGACGAGAGTAGGTATACGATGGCGCGAGTAGAAGCGAGTGTTATTTGGTAGTCGCTGTTGGGTTATTTAGTATGTACTCACGAGGAAACGTAAGTAGATCCAAGTAGACGAGAGTAGCTGCAAACAAACGCAGGTATTAGTCAGTGGGTAGTGTGCGAAGATGCTAGTGGGCGTGTGTGGCCTTGGTTAGGTATGAATAGGAGAGGTACGAGCGGTTAGATGTCAGTAGGAGTTAGTAGATATGTGTAGATGCTAGTAGGCGTGAGTAGACGTGAGTAAGTATGAGTTGACGCAAGTAGAAGCGAGTGGATGCTAGTGGGTAGCGTGTGTGGACGCAAGTAGGCGTGAGTAGGTGTGAGTAGATAGAAGTGAGAGCTGCAAACAAGGGCAGTCTGAGTCAGTGGGTAATGTGCACAGATGCTAGCAGCCGTGAGTAGTCGTGACTAGGCAAGAAAAGGCCCTTGCTGGTGTAAGTAGCAGCAATTAAGTTTGAGTAAGCCCGGCTAGACGCTAGTAGATGCGAGTAATTGTGACTATGCGAGTGTTCAGCAGGATACACATATGAGTAACTGGTTTCATTTTAACACAAACATGTTGAAGGCAGAGTGGTTTTGTCTGAAAATAACAAATAGGGTCTTGAGTGTTCAATAAATTTACTGTATAACTCTCTGAACATTCGTACAATTTGATATGGAAAAGGAAATAACTTATTTATTCCTTCTCTGTTATATCAAGACTCTAATGGTTATAATTGCGTTTAACTAAATTTGTTTCAATGTGTATAACCAAATGCTAATGTAGAAGATAACCACACTGTTGGGTAAATCTTTACCAGATTTATATAAATCTTTACATAAAACACTTGTTTTTATTTAGGTAACACAATTTAGAAGTAAATTTACATTATATAATTGATATATAAAGGATATCATGATATGTTGGGAATTATTAGGCTTTCTATGTATAATAATATGAGAATAGAGTGTGAAAAGTAAAGCCAAAGTTAAATGGAAAGCGGTTAGCCTGGTTTAAATATAAGTGAGTAACTTATCAATATGAATGTAATAGTATGGTAAAATAAATAATAATTAGATATAGATGTTGGGGGTGGGTTATAATTAATTCTAGAAACACGATTTGGTGCTCAATTTAAATAATTTGCTGTTTCTACACCAAAAGAAATTTATTGATTAAAAAAGTAGACAAGACTTGAATAAATAAATAAAATAAA
Source organism: Prosapia bicincta (assembly GCA_036971475.1). Classification (NCBI taxonomy): domain Eukaryota; kingdom Metazoa; phylum Arthropoda; class Insecta; order Hemiptera; family Cercopidae; genus Prosapia; species Prosapia bicincta. The sequence continues at coordinate 64,082,230 of JBAIZL010000001.1, forward strand.
ATTTGCTATTTGTCAACAACAAGCAGTTGATTGATTAGGACGATTGTACAAAGAGTATAGGTCATATGTTAAATAATATCATAACGGTGAAACAGAAAATAAATCAGTAGTCATATAATAAAATGAATAATAAATAAATAATTTTCAAATACCTTGGAAGTTTTATTTCATATAAAGTAACTTTCACTGGATGAGTTAGAGAAGAAAGAAGTCATTAGAATAAGGTTTTATAAACAAATATATTCATTTCAATTACCCTTTATTTCGATCCATATTAAATCAAATTCCATACAAATCAATAAAAAGAAATAGACTAAGAGAAATAAATTACTCTTATGCTAACTGAATTATAATTTTAATTTTAAACTTTTCCGTTAACACCAAACAAGTAGGTGTGCCTAACCAGATATATCTCTCACTCTAAGTTGAGCTAAGAATCTGATAAGTACTATAGTCACCTTTGTTACACAAAGAACTTTCAACATCCTGAGCACTGATAAAAAGAGGGGCAGCCAAAATATCGTAAAACCAATCCTATAAAGAGTCAAGCTTTGGCCCACTTTTGCTTAGCCACAGGTCATGACTAACTGCGAGTTCATTTCCACTCGAATTTGGTGAAAACGCCGTATATTAACAATTTTAAATACATAGTAAATTACATTGAAAAGGTTTCGACCGACAACCAATTTAGTAGAATAAGTAACCAAGAACAACAAGATATTTAGCAAGGAATACTGGATGTGAGAAAGCCGTTTCAAGACCTGATACAGAAAGGAAGAACATCAGTATAATGTTTTATATTCAATACCAAGTAATTGCATGAGAGAAATAATCCACTCTAAAGCTGGTTGAATTAAAATTTAACTTGTACCCATACAACCGTTGCATGATACGGAGAGAAATTATATAATTATGTAAAATATGTTCAACATCACCTTATTTCTTAAACAAATAATATAAATTCTCCATTGGTTGTATAAGAATGTAATTGTGTATAAGTAAATGTGTTTCAATATGTATAACCAAATGCTAAAGTAGAAGTTAACCACAGTTTTGGGTAAATCTTTGGCTGATTCACATATTATTGTTTTGATTGATTGAATACATAGTAGATTTAAATTGAATTGTTCATTTGTAATATACAAGATATGATGATATGTTGGGAGATATTAGGCTTTGTGGGTATAGAAATATGAGAAGATATGTGGTAAATATGAGTAGGTGTATAAATCTTTGAAACATTTTGTTTTTGATTCGTGTAACAGATATTAGAAGTAAATTTAAATGGTATATTTGAAATATAGAGGATATGATATGTTGGAAATTATTAGGCTTTCTCTGTATAATAATATAAGAATAGAGTGTGAAAATTAAGGCCTAGGTTAAATGGAAAGCAGTTAGACTAATCTAAATATAAGGTGAATAACCTATAACTATACATGTGATAAGAGTATAGTAAAATAAACTAATTACAATATAATTAGATTGACCAATACATATTTTTGGAAAGGGGATTTATTTTTTATTTTAAAATCGGAGCTCCGTATTAAATTTAGATAATTTGCTGTTTTTACACAAATAGATATTCGTTGATTAAAAAATTAGACAATGGGTTAGGCCTTAAATAATATATATTTGCTATTTTTCAATATAAAGCATTTTTTTATAAGGGTTATTGTAGGTTATGATTTAAATAAGATCGTAACTGTTAAACAAACAAAAATAAATAAATAGATAATTGAATAAGTAATGAATATAAAATGGCAACTTTCAATTACCTTTGAGATTTATTTCATGTAAAGTAAGTTTTACTGGTAGCCCAATTATAGCCTTTAAGTGTGAAGTGTCTCTGGAAGAATACATAATCCCGATAAAAGCCTTTAAAGGCTTATAGGTGGCTAATGGAGATTTCGTTATAACCTCAGGAGTTGGTTCTCCGAAGGGGTGTATTCCTTGAAGTATCGTTCCAGAGTTTGAATTCAAAGGATAAACTATTACTTTCCTGCGGAAAAGGAGTTGTTAACCATCATAAGGAAAGAGGAGGAAGGAGATGAGTTGGCCGAAAGTATGATAGTAGAAAAGGGTTGAAGGTAAGCAATGAAAAGGCATTATTTATTGTACAGGACTGTCAGGCTCTAATATATCCGAATGTCGACACTATCAAATGGTAAAAGAACAAAGAGTGTTAACGGTAGAGAGAAGTAAGACTAGATGTAAACCTTTGTAATAAAAACATAGGTTTTCCATTCACTGTGACGTATTATTTAATTCCTTTTAGCGCATCGCCTAGTCACTTGCAATAAAATTATCTAATTCCTTCGACTATTCTCTTTACAGAAGTGTATGATATTTATACTAATTTTTATTTAACAGATCAAACCCCTGTTTCGAAAATTTAACTATATAAATTATTTACACTTAAAACTAACAAAATACATATACATTTTCTGAATTCTTTTAAAAATTTAAATAATTCTACCTGTTATACTTCATATATTTTGTAAGGATTAGGATTGTTTTTAGTATATGTTTGAGTGAGACCTAGTCGCTGTCGGATTCACACTCGGTACACCTCTGTGAAGGGAGAATATTTTGTAAGGATTAGGATTGATTTTACTACGTGTTTGATTAAGACCTACTTGCTGTCGGATTCACACCCTGCACATCTCTGTGAAGGGAGAATATTTTGTAAGGATTAGGAATGTTTTTAGTATATGTTTGAGTGAGACCTAGTCGCTGTGGGATTCACACCCGGTACACCTCTGTGAAGGGAGAATATTTTGTAAGGATTAGGAATGTTTTTAGTATATGTTTGAGTGAGACCTAGTCGCTGTCGGATTCACACCCGGTACACCTCTGTGAAGGGAGAATATTTTGTAAGGATTAGGATTGTTTTTACTACATGTTTGATTAAGATCTACTCGCTGTCGAATTCACACCCGGCACACCTCTGTGGAGGGAGATTATTTTGTAAGGATTAGGATTGTTTTTACTACGTGTTTGATTAAGATCTACTCGCTGTCGGATTCACACCCGGCACATCTCTGTGAAAGGAGAATATTTTGTAAGGATTAGGATTGTTTTTAATACATGTTTGATTAAGATCTATTCGCTGTCGGATTCACACCCGGCTCACCTCTGTGAAGGGAGAATATTTTGTAAGGATTAGGATTGTTTTTAGTACATGTATGAGTGAGACCTAGACGCTGTCGGATTCACACCCGGTACACCTCTGTGAAGGGAGAATATTTTGTTAGGATTAGGATTGTTTTTAGTACATGTTTGAGTGAGACCTAGACGCTTTCGGATTCACACCCGGTACACCTCCTCTGTGAAGGGAGAATATTTTGTAAGGATTAGGATTGTTTTTAGTATATGTTTGAGTGAGACCTAGTCGCTCTCGGATTCACACCCGTTACACCTCTGTAAAGGGAGAATATTTTGTTAGGATTAGGATTGTTTTTAGTACATGTTTGAGTGAGACCTAGTCGCTGTCGGGTTCACACCCGGTACAGCTCTGTGAAGGGAGAATATTTTGTTAGGATTAGGATTGTTTTTAGTACATGTTTGATTAAGATCTACTCGCTGTCGGATTCACACCCGGTACACCTCTGTAATGGGAGAATATTTTTATGTAATGGGAGTAATTAATTTAATTTTAAAAATTGTAAAATGTATATATTTAACACTTTAAAATTAAATGTATTTATAATTAGCAAATGTATAAATGCGTTTACTTTTTCATTTGACAGTTTGGGACAACTTTGCGTCACTAACGCGACAGATATCGGTCACTGAGTAATTAGTTTTAATCAGATTAGCCGTCTTTTGTTTGAATTAGCCCAACAAGATTGTAGTTATATTCTAGGCTGGTTTCTACTCTGACCTGAGTTTGGTTTGGTTAAAATCTATATTTAAATATTAATTTCCTATCACTCTTTGTAAAAATGAAATGAATTAGTTCCCTAGATACAAAATTTAATCACATTTTACAATCATTTTGTAAGTAATAGATTCAAGTTTAAAAGTTTAATAATTTTTTTTCTCTTTGTGTAAAAACAAGTAGCAAATGCTTATAAAAGTAACATTCAAGTTGAACAATTTTTAAAACATATTTTCAAGGGAGAATCTTACGCACACACCATTACCCAAAACCCCTTTCCTTATTTTATTTTAATCCTTGAAGTGAGAGTCCAGGCTGTTTCCATCCAGACCGTTAAACTCTCCTACGTTATTTCTGTTATACGTTTGTAATGCGGTCTTTTAGATCCGACTAGTCCATAGCAGAGTTGTTAATTATTTGTTGTAAAACGTTTTATTTAAAGTTATTGTTTGGTTACGTTTATAAACCCCTTGTTGTTTGAAGTATTACTTATTTTTTTTATGTTTAATGTATTTGTTAATTGATGGTGTTTGTTTGACATTTTGTCTTTTTTATCGATATGATTTATGTAAATTATTTTGTTTCAAAACATTTTTAATACAATATTCAAAGAATTTATTAGAAATATCATGAAAAATTAATTGAGCGATATAATATATTCACAGGTTCTAAGTAACATTTACCTCTAAAAACTTTATTTTTATTATTATTATTGATGTATTTTAGATTCATGACTGTTGGTAATATTCTTTATCTGTTTTTAAAATTTTAAATAATGTGTTCTAGAACTTCATTAAATCTAATAATTTGATCATTTACATACTTTTTGTGTATTGTTTTCCTCTTCTATATATATATTTTTTTTTTAGTTTCTTCTATAACTATTCAAACGTTATATCATTTTTAATGAATAATATCATTAAACAAAACCTAGACCCACAGTTAAAGATAAGATTGAAAGTAACTAATCTCATAAATAAAACCTAATGAACGGGTGTACTCCAGATTATAATTTTTTATTAACAACTTTTTAAAACATATTTTCAAGGGAGCAAGTTACGTACACACCATTACCCACAACCCCTTTCCTTATTTTATTTTAATCCTTGAAGTGAACGTCCAGACTGTTTTTTTCTAGACCGTTAAACTCTCCTACGTTATTTCTGTTATACGTTTGTAATGCGATCTTTTAGATTCGACTAGTCCATAGCAGAGTTGTTAATCATTTGTTGTAAAAACGTTTTATTTAAAGTTATTGTTTTGTTACGTTTATAAACCCCTTGTTGTTTGAAGTATTACTTATTTTTAAACGTAAAAAACGATTAATATATTTGTTAATTGAGGGCGTTTGACGTTTTTCTGCCTTTTTTATCGATATGATGTTTGTAAAAAAAATACTTTTATTACAATATTCACAGTATGTATTAGAAACTTTTATTGAGAGAATTGATAGGTCTACTGTTCTATTGGTTATTGCTGTTAAATTAATGCCTTTTGTCCTACACTTTGTTTGAACTTTATTTTTAAAACTATGTTCTTAGTATTGATTTCACCTTTTCATTTTCCTTTATTAACTTTATTTTTATTAGTATTATTAATATATTTTAGATTCATGACTGTGAATCATTTTATGTGTTTTCAAAATTTTAAATAACAATTATTTTAGAACTTCAATAACTCGAATAATTTTATCGTTTACGTACTTTTTTACCACATAAATGTTCGTACTACTATTTATGTATTGTTTCCCTCTTCTGTATTTTCTCTTTAGTTTTTCTGTAACTATTCGTAACGTTATACAATTTTTCAATGAATAATACCATTAAACAAAACCTACACTTACAGTAAGAGATATGATTGAAAGTAAATAATGTTAGAAACAAACGTTATTGCGATTAAACTCTTGTTCGCGTCATAATTACAGGACGTATCAAATATGAAAAGATAACCAATTTCTAAGGTTTTAAACAAAAACTAAATAATCAGGACTTTGAACTAAAGCATGCAACATACACTGAGGTACTACATTTAATACTTCAGTCTTGGTTTCATCTCTGTTTACACTCTTACTTAAGATTATTAAGTAAAAAAAAAACATTTAATATTACAAAAAAACTAATAATCCATACTAATATTAAAATATAGAACTTTATATTTATTTTGGATGGGTATGACTTAATGTTTTGTATAATATTAATAAAATAATATCAAATGTCATGAAACTATTCTATATTATTAGCTCAAATAAAGTGTATATACATATACACAAAATATACAAACATAAACCTATAAATATACTTAAAAACACATAAATATTTACATTATATTTCCATACAAACACGTATACATATAGCTCACTGTAATAAATCTTTAAAAACATGCAAACCTACTATAAATTGAAACAATATACAAATACACTTTAAAATAAAACATGTAACAGTTAATGTTTATACCTTGCCAACCGATACATTGTAATAAACTAAGTAAAGTATTTTGAAATCATGCATACATCATTTCCTATAAACTTTATTAATTAAACTTTTATTAATTTTAAATAATGACAATATTAGAAACTATTACAAGAAAAACTTTTACATATGCGTTAGTATACTCGTACAAAACATGGAGGGAGACCTGTTCTAGACTAAACGTTGCTACACCCTAAAGTACACAATAGCTTCTTAGGTGTTTAACACAAAGACTGAGTAAGCCAAATTATACAATTGTTCATCATTATATTAGCTACTTCTACAATACTTATTTATATAATTGTGAATTATGTAATCAATTTTTATAAAATATAACCTATATTCAGAATATAAATGATACGTTAAAATATTTTTCTCATTGTTTAAAAATGTTTTACACACACAGCTAATTTTACGAACAAACTTTATCTATATGTCAATATTTTATGTATTTTTCTCTGTGATTCAGTCAGTCTGAGGGAAAAGCAATTTTAAGTCAATGTTGAAAGTGCTTTACAGCGTCTTTACCACCGGCTGCGGGTAAGTGAGTGGATCAGGACTGCTGATACTTGGGACCTTTAGTTTGTAAGGATGGCCATTTTGCTAAAATGTCAACAAAGTGGCTATTTCCATTTACTCAAATCCAATCTTGAACCTTGTCAGTCGGGGGTTTATTGCATAACATTACTTGCCTTTTATAGCTATAATTTATATAAATTATAAATTTATTATAGATAAATACTATATCTAAAATCTCGTTTGTTCGACTAAATCTGATCTAATAATAACCACTGCTGACACTTATTCACACAATCTCAAGACCACCCCCTTGGTTTATATATTCTACGAACGCAAACATTAGCAATACGAACTATTCAATATTTGTTACATGAAAACTCAAAATTTCAATTTTAATAATTATATTTCAAGATTGTCTGTATTCTTCATTGAAAAATTAGATCCAATATTTGCCTTCTTTGGAATAAATATATAAATAATAAGGAAGTATCACTTCAGTCTGAAACTCATTTAAAAATAAAATTATAATGGATTAGCCATTTCTTACAGAACCAACTTCAATTATTCGAGTATAAACACACCTGTTTCTCCGATATAATTCTATCTGTAACTAATATCATGCTTTTATCCCGAAAGAATGCCAAGTGTGAAGAAATTAATTAAAGCTTCTTACTGGTGAAACATAAAACCAGCGAAAATAAATCTCCTAGAAATCTAGTTTTATAAGTGACGTAGCATTCGCAATGAAGTCGTCGCAGCTGTTACGTCATAACGTTATGAAGCTAAACGCTTTACTTTATGATTTCAAGAGTAATAAAACACTGTTACGAAGACTTTAATAAAACTTAAATTACAAATCTGCGCTAATATTCATTACATTAAACCCAGAGATAAATGTGCTTCTGTATTTTCTCTTTAGTTTTTCTATAACTTTTCGTAACGTTATACAATTTTTCAATGAATAATACCATTAAACAAAACCTACACTTACAGTAAGAGATATGATTGAAAGTAAATAATGTTACAAACGAACGTTATTACGAATAAACTCTTGTTCGCGTCACAATTACAGGACGTATCCAATATGAAATGTTCAACCAATTTCTAAGGTTTTAAACAAAAACTAAATAATCAGGACTTTGTACTAAAGCATGCAACATCAACTGAGTTACTACATTTAGTATTCCAGTCTTGGATTTAACTTTGATTACAGTCCGACTTAAGATCATTAAATAAATAAACATCTAATATTACAGAAAATATTACAGAAAGTGCGAAGAAATTAATTAAAGCTTCTTACTGGTGAAACATAAAACCAGCGAATATAAATCTCGTAGAAACCTACTTTTATAAGTGACGTAGCATTCGCAATGAAGTCGTCGCAGCTGTTACGTCATAACGTTATGAAGCTAAACGCTTTACTTTATGATTTCAAGAGTAATAAAACACTGTTACGAAGACTTTAATAAAACTTAAATTACAGATCTGCGCTAATATTCATTACATTAAACCCAGAGATAACGGTGCTTATTGGGAGCGATGATATGACTGGCGCTGTATGAGTAGCGTTCCGCCATGACACCAAGAGTTATTTTATCACCAAGAAGATCCTATATCCCTGCGTGTATCCTATAATTTTTAGCATTAGGTGCTTGTTATATTTTAAATTTTAAAATAAATTTCAATAAAAAAAGTTTTTTACTATGCGTTTTAAAATTAGTAATTTTACACCATTACTTTGGCAATGCCTTACAAATATTGTACTAACGCCGATTGTTTTTCGTTTTCACTCATGCAACTTCAATTACATTCTAAACAAGAAACAAGTGATTTTAATTGTGCACCATAGGTGATTTACACATGAGACCAACCACTAAGTAAACGTCATAGCCATTGATATTGAACATTATTAATTTTGTTGAAAAGCTTTGTGGTAAAAGTTAGAAACTAAAAGTAATTTAACTTTGTCGCCGCTATAAATTGCCCTCTGTTCCTTCCTCAAAATGTACTTCACCCTTGGCATTTCGAAACGAATAAAATATCATGGAAGTAGATTGAAATTTTTGAAAAATATGTCCGGAGTCATGGGTAAGGTTTGAAATGTAATTTTTTCACTTACTATTTACTATTTACTAATTACTATTTATTACTATTTTTTACCCCTATATTGTCACGTTATAGGAATAATTTAGGAATTCGTTTTCAGCTTTCATGTTTAGAAGATTAATTATGTAGCCTATATTTAAGTTCCTCCTATTAGTTTACACTCTCCTGTTATACATCTTGTACAAAATTTTAATCGTTATTAAAGTAGTTTTTTAATCATCGAATCAAGTTCAAATACATTTTTGTATAACCTTTAGTACATGGCAATTGAGGTTATTACAGTTTTTTAAAAATATTTATTCATTGATTGAATTATAAAAATGCGAAGGATCTAGGTCAAATTCGAACTGAGTATTTTCATGTTCATAGCGCTTTGGCACTGAGCCAACTATTTTGTAGCTAGAAAGTTTCTTCTCAAAAGTGTATACGAATGTTCCTTTAGCACCTATCTGTTTATCGTCGAAATCTTCATTCCACAACCTTAAATTACCCCAAATAACGCTCTAGGATGAAAAATTAATGACAAAAATAAAATAAAAATTCAAACTACGTTAACGGTATCAAACCATGCTTCAAAAACGGACAATGCCAAAGAAAATCGAAAAGATACAACACAATGAAGTGACGAAAAAAATGAAGCTAATAAAAAGTAACATACACAGATAATAGTCCAATATCACAAATAAAAAGGAAAATAGAAAATTGCAAGGATATTCGATCTCTGTTTTGCTACTTATTATTGTTATTCCGACATATGTACATACATGTTTATATTATTTGTAAACATAAAATACAAATAAAATATAACAAAATATGCCTTTGTTAATTTAAATAGGAGTTGACTTTTGGTAAAAACTTTGTGTAAAACTTTTAGCAATTCACAAGCTTATATTACTAGAATACTGAATGATACGTCTCTGCTTCGTCTTTTTAGGCCTACACAAATGAGAATTTTATAGGCAAACCTGATCCAATATGTTATATATAATAATATCGGGTTTCTTTCAAAACAGAAAACTTATATATGTTGCATCACGACACACCAATATACAACTTGTTTTTACATATCTTACTCTGTTTTAAAGTAATCAATGTCGTATTATCTACACAAATTACATTCATTGAGTTTATAAAATGAGCAATCAACCTAATATGAACCGTATGGGAGGACTAGCTTTATTAACTTCAAAGTGGTCCAAGTAGGTATTAACACCAAGTGGGCAATTGACGCTGCAGTCCTCAACTGTAATAACGGCACATTATTGGGAAACAGGTCAAGTGAAGCAGCTTGGAAATGTCACTTTAAAAATTATTGCCTTTTAGTGTTGTATCCACGTTTATAATTGTATTATAATTACGTTACTTATACTGTATTTACATGTTTACTCTTTGCAGAGTTATTTAGTTTATATAGTGTAAAAACAATAAATAAATTATATAATCGAAAACCTCTATGTTTACTCTTTGCAGAGTTATTTAGTTTATATAGTGTAAAAACAAAAAATAAATTATATAATCGAAAACCTCTATGTTTGCGGCGGTTTTTAGGCTTTACAAAACAAAACTCAAGATTATAGATATTATTACAGGCTAACAGAAACAAATTCAATTCCTAATAAGCAATTTGTTTATAAATCAAGGTATTGCTCAAATATGTTCCTGTCACAGCGAATAACGAGTGATGCACATTTGTTCAAGCTTTAGGTTATTTTTTTGTAAATATTTACTGTTATCTATAGATAACATATCTAAATATAGTTTCGACGTTTGTGGAGAGTATCAGCTTACAAGCTTTTATATTATGTTAGCGAGTATTTGCAATATTTGTAATAGTTTCGCAACACTTAAGGAGTGTAGGCATGAGTAGAAGACGTACGTGCGTTTAGTGTCAATGGGTGTTAGTAGGGGAAAGCGTAGATGCTCGTAGTCGTAAGTCGACGTTCGTAGGTATGAGTAGGAGATGTGGGCTCGGTTAGGTATCATTGGGTTGTTAGTAGGTGGTCGTAGATGCTAGTAGGCATGAGTCGACGTGAGTAGGTGTTAGTAGGAGAAGTACGCGCGGTTAGGTGTCAGTGGATGTTTGTAAGATGGTTGTGAGTTGATGGTAGTAGGCGTGAGTAGACTAGAGTAGGTATAAGATGGTGCGAGTAGAAGCGAGTGTTATTTGGTAGTCGCTGTTGGGTTATTTAGTGGGAAACCTAAGTAGATCTAAGTAGACGAGAGTAGCTGCAAACAAGCGCAGGTATTAGTCAGTGGGTAGTGTGCGAAGATGCTAGTAGGCGTGAGTGACCTTGATTAGGTCTGAATAAGAGAGGTACGAGCGGTTAGATGTCAGTGGGAGTTAGTAGATATGTGTAGATGCTAGTAAGCTTGAGTAGACGTGAGTAAGAATGAGTTGACGCAAGTAAAAGCGAGTGGATGCTAGTGGGTAGCGTGTGTGGACGCAAGTAGGCGTGAGTAGGTGTGAGTAGATAGAAGTGAGTAGCTGCAAACAAGGGCAGTCTGAGTCAGTGGGTAATGTGCACAGATGCTAGCAGCCGTGAGTAGTCGTGAATAGGCAAGAAAAGGCTCTTGGTTGTGTAAGTAGCAGCAATTAAGTTTGAGTAAGCCCGGCTAGACGCTAGTAGATGCGAGTAAATGTGACTATGCGAGTGTTCAGCAGGGTACACATAAGAGTAACTGGTTTCATTTTAACACAAACACGTTGAAAGCAGAGCGGTTTTGTCTGAAAATAACAAATAGAGTCTTGAGTGTCAAATAAATTTACTCTATAACTCTCTGAACATTCGTACAATTTGATATGGAAAAGGAAATAACTTATTTATTCCTTCTCACTTTATCTTTCCTCGCGAAAGGATGTAAACATCCAAAAACGTCTCAATACGGGGGTAAGAAGTTGTTGTTGCGGTTTGGGATTTATAATTGTGGTTAGAAGTGAAGTTTATTTTCGTCTGTTCATGATAATATTTTAACGTAGACACGGAAAACGACCTTCCCCGTTTATTCCTTATATGGACTTTCCTGTAAATATTCAAATGTATAGGTTGTGTCAAGCATTTTTTTTTTGAGTCCAACATCACAATGCTTTTTTGATACTAATGATTTTGAATTATAATTATGCTGACTAACCCAAGTTCATTGGAATGAAAACAAATAATGAATCTACGGATTTGTGAACTGTAAAGAAAATTACGGAAATACGTCAACTTCACTAATTTTCCTGTTTATTTGTCATTCCACATCTTATTTAGCCAACTTGGAAGTTATTCCAACTAAAAAAATGAAATAATTATTTCAAGGCTCTAACTTAGTATTAGGCTTTAACTATAGAGCTCTTATTCTTTTGTTAAAAATTTGGCCACCATTTTATTTCATTTTCTTCAGCTACAACCGCAGTAACATTTATTATTATCTGATTTAGATTGGTTTATATTAATTTGCGAGGCTCTTCTCTGTTTTTTCTTTTTTTACTTTTTATTGTTTAACAATAAAACCTCTATTTATGTTAGACTCTTCTCCGTTGTCGAGGTCCTAACATTAATTTCTTTTTAGCAAATAACGTATTTTTTCGGTATTATCTCAAGCCTTGCATAAGTTAACGTCATTAAATTGAGAATTTACTCCTTCTTTCTGCTACTTTTTATTTATTCATTTTTAAAATCCTATTTGCCCCCAATCGTTTATCATTTCTCCTACTCGAGACTAGCTATTCGTTATTAAAGTTATATAATCTTTTCTAGTTTAAGATATTTTTTATAACATTTGCAATTCTATAAATCCATTGGAATGTCTTGATTTCATGTTTTAAACACCCAACGTCACATTACATTATTCACTATTTCATATTAAGCTCGTGAGTTATTTCCTTCGTTAAAGGTCTTCCTTTACTATATTTATTCAGTTACATGACATTTTTAGTTACTTTTTCATGGTTACAGTTTAGCTTCAAATACATTGAGTAAGGAAATATTAATTGCTTGTTGGTTAATTTTAAATTATTACATAATACTTATTATATAAATATTTCAAAATATTTCCACATTATTTTATGCACAATTATACATTTTTATTTATTTAATTTAAGAGAAATGAAATAAATTGTCCAGTTTTTTTTCAGCCAAGTCTTACTAAGTTAATAGACTATGGTAAAAGACCATGGTAATGTACTAGAAAGATATTCTCCTTATATAATTAAAATTTGATCTCAACAAACGTGAAACACAAACAAGCAGTTTTATTAAATGTCAAGTTTATATGGAACCGATTTTCTCTGCAACGGGAGCGTTGACGGCAGCTCTGTACTTCTACCAACACATGAGTATTATATTGCCATTACACAAGGAGGAACACGAATAACAGTGATATTATATTCAGATATTGTTTTTAAATGTTTCCCTTTACGTCAACCTACATGACATTGTGTTGCGGAGATATTCCTGTGGGAGTGGTACGAAATTAGATCCCTTTGTACAGAACAGTGGAGGATGCGACAAAATATTTAATTTTATTATTTTCACGACCAATGTTGTTTTTTATTGTAAAGTACTTACTAATTTAGAGAACAAATATAAAATTTACGCGACTAAACGTACGAGATATCGCTGTTTGTTTTATTTGACAAAATACCGTCAAAACAACTGTAAGAGCAAACGAGTTAAATATTGATCGAATTGCTTTGAGAAAATTTATGTTACCGCTATGTACAATGATACACATAATTAGTAGAATGTACTATAAACTATTTGAATGTTAAAGTTTCTTGATGTAATTATCTTGATTTCACTGAATAAACTATAATTAAAATCTACTTAAATAAGTGAATGCATAGGGCTTATTTGCTGGCACGTTTCAAAATAATCGTTCCTTTTACGAACCTTCGTAAAAGGAACGATTGTTTTGAAACGCATCAACAAGTAAGCCCTATGTATTCCCTTAGTTAAGTAATTTTTAATTATATTTGGATGAGTTCAGGTGGTCTAAGTGATTGATTAGAATATAGTAGTAGAATATAGTATAAACTATTTCTTTGTATTCAAGCGATTGCTTAGACACTGAGAAATGTATCTACATTTTTGTATTAATGCGGTACTTATGAAGCCGTGCATATTTAAAGTCATTTTCGAGAGAGCTCTACTTTGGTTAATATGAACCAGTGAGTGGTTATTGAAGCCAATGACCATCCACCAATTTGCTGGAGTTTGTACCTTGGCAAGTCCTTTTCTAAACAGATGCACAGGTGAGGACGGATGCAAAGGTTTGTTATGTGGGGTACGCCTATATCGTCGTAAATGGTATTGGGTGTGCTGTTAATTGTGTTTGTACATTTTAATGATAGATATGTCACACAAAAAATACATTAAAAATGGTTTTAATGGATGGAAAAAATATGATATCACAATATTCTATCCTACTTTGAATTTAAATTAATTGCAGTTAAGTATATTTTAGAATTTGTAAACGAATTGTTTTGAATATTTATCACTATGACTAGGCCCTATATTACAAAATCCTATTTAGTATAATTTTTTTAAATGTAAAAGAATAAAAGTTTTATTTGTTTAACTTTTGACGGATAATAGAGTAGCAGTTACCTAATTTGTAACACGATCGGCGAGATAAAAATAAAATAACGAGAAAGGATGCAGGTGAAGACTACTAGAGCAGAGACCTTATCCCAACAACTCCAAACACTTCATGGTAACTACCTACCTACATTGACCGTATAACTTTCCCTATATATTAAATAACCGCACGTTGATACAGTAATATGCTTTTAATTTAAAAATAAACAATTTAATAATCGATTCTCAGTTTGCTTTAACTGAGGTAGTTTTTAAACAAGTGTTCAGAAGCTATCATTTTGTATTATACATGTTTTTTTTTTATTTTTAAGCACTATATACAATGAGCTTCCTTTCGAAATATGATAATTTCACTACAACTTTGAAATTAACCAAAAATATTTCCTAGGAAAAACACCCATATTTTTTAATGTTTTAAAACGGTGTTTTTTATATAATTGCGCAATAGTTTTGTTTCTGATGCAAAGTTGAAGGTAAATAAATCTATGGTTATAAAACCTAAGTACAAAAACAAAAACATTATAATGAAAATTGTTTTAGTAGTGTATCAGTCTTTAGTAGTCTATTAGTAAGATGTAATTGCTATCAAACGGCTTAATAGTTACACTGGATGGCAGCGGCAGACTCTATAGTACTGTCCATCTATCTGTGCGCTTGCTTACTCCAGCTTTCTCGCTTACTACCTCTTCTGAAAACATGATACATTTTCAGAATGTTCGGTACATAAACGGTTTCTGCATTCGATATGTCTACACATATTTCAAGATTTTATTTCATACCGAATCTAATTTATCATCGATTTTATCTAATATCATTTCAATGCTTTACTGAAAATCAAACTACTACGACTTGCTGGTGGGTTGTTACAACTAATCTCTTAGAAACTAATCAACTATCGTCTATCGGTTAGAAACTTGTCAACATTGTTTACTACTTTTATTTGCAGATACAATTATGTAACATTTTTATTTCTTTTAGTTCTAAATATAAAGCTAATTTTATGGATCCAAATTATAGATAAAGCTATGGACAAAACATCTAAAAAGGACCAAAGTAAAATTATGTATATTGTCAAAAATATTATTTATAACCTTAACCAACCTGCAGTGTGTAACCTTAGCCGCGATATATCCACTAACATTGCTAAGAGGGTTTCAATTTTAGCAGAAGTATTTAATATAAACTAGTGAATATGAATATAAATAATTATTTGCCTTTCAAGCAGACAGATGCAGTTTACAAATATATGATTTTAATTATAAACTGATAAAGTTTTGAAAATATTATGGTAGATTTTCGGTGCAATAATACGAGATATCAATACTCGAACATCAATTGTGCTTTGCTCAGGGTGGTGCTTAGATATGCAGCTTTTGAAATGGTTTTCTGGCATAAATATTGAGAGTGCATGCAAAATGCTTTGAATCCCAACAAATAAAATGATAATGCATACAGAGGGTTTTAAATTGCAACGTATGATTTGGGAATACAAAAGAATCGCTCTCAGTACTACTGTATGAATCGGGAGTACATACAAATGGCTCTGTATGCTAGTTGAGAATGGGGCATTTTAGTTGAGAATAGTTACAGATAGCTCTGATTAACCACATATATTAGATTGCCAATATATACAAAAAGCTTTAAATTCCAACTTACAAATTGAGAATGCGTATTGCAACGGTCAAGTTGACCGTTGCAAAATCTTGGGAAGTGGAAAGAATAGGTATTTAGACCAAAGTGCCTAGATTTGTAGGATCTATAAATAAATAAAACAAACTTTCAAACTTTGTAAAATAGTACAAACAAATAAAGGTAGGGTGGACTAGGACTAAATTTAATAAATTATAATTTTAAAATATGTCAAAAAACTAAATTAACCTAACATTCAGGCTATAAAAATATAAAGCTATATTCGGATGAACAATGTCGCGAGAACCAGGTTGCTTATAACATCTTTCAACAGGGGCTAAATGGCTGTGCAATTTAGAAGACTTGCTAAAAAAAACAAGGGATTAAATGAATTTGAAGAAATATAAATAAATAAATTCTTTTAACAAAATGTGAAATTCAAAACAAAACATCATATATACAATAAAAGGCTCTAATAAAAGTCAAAACAAAATGACTATACAAATTACAACCGTATATTAGACGAGAATATAAACAAACAAGCTCGTTGCTAAGATTATCAAAGCTCTGATAAGTTAATTTATGCAACGGGGTTTACACAGGGACAGTGACGATTCTGAAGAAGAAATCGTGGGTTAAGCCTTACTAGTAGCTGAGCCGTTAAAGAATCTGGACGTGTTGTATAAAGCTCCTGAAGTTATTAGTACAACGATGTCTTAGAAAACTTTAAAAAGTGCAAGAAGTGATACGGAAGTGTTGGGATATTTGAGCTATTTGCACAAATATCAAAATCATCACCCCCTCGACCTGCAAAAAGCGAATTTATAAAACGACGAAATGAGTGAATTTGAAGAAGATGCCGTCCATAAAACATATTTAAAAACATAATGAATTACATTGAATAAGTTTTGAGAAACCAACCAAGTAAAATGAATAACCAAAAACAACAAGATATTTAACAAGGCTCGATGTGAAGAAACATTTTCAAGACAAGATTTAGGAAAGAAAGAAGTTATTAGTATAAGGTTTTATAAACAAAAATATTCATTTAAATTACCCTTTATTTTAGTTCATATTAATTAAAATTTAAAATTGAGTAAAAAGAAACAGCCAAATAGAAATAAACCACGCTAAGGCTAACTTAATTAAAATTTAACTTTTTCAAATTGACTCTATTCAACCGTTTTCATGATACGGCGAGAAGTTACATAATTGAGTAAAACATGTTCAATGTGGCATTATTTCTTAAACAAAGGTTATAAATTTTTATTAGTTATATCCAGACACTAATAATTATAATTGCATTTAACTAAATTTGTTTCAATATGTATAACCAAATGCTAATGTAGAAGTTAACCACACTGTTGGGTAAATCTTTACATAAAACACTTGTTTCTTATTTAGGTAACACAATTTAGAAGTAAATTTACATTATATAATTGATATATAAAGGATATCGTGATATGTTGGGAATTATTAGGCTTTCTATGTATAATAATATGAGAATAGCATGTGAAAAGTAAAGCCTAGGTTAAATGGAAAGCGGTTAGCCTGGTTTAAATATAAAGTGAGTAACTTATAAATATGAATGTGGTAATAGTATGGTAAAATAAATAATAATTAGATATAGATGTTGGGGGTGGGTTATGTTTAATTCTAGAAACACAGTTTGGTGCTCAATTTAAATAATTTCCTGTTTGTACACCAAAAGAAATTTATTGATTAAAAAACTAGACAAATAAATAAAATATAATTTTCTATTTGTCAACAACAAGCAGTTGATTGATTAGGACGATTGTACAAAGAGTATAGGTCATATGTTAAATAGTATCATAACGGTGAAACAGAAAATAAATCAGTAGTCATATATTAAAATGAATAATAAATAAATCATTTTCAATTACCTTGTAGGTTTTATTTCATATAAAGTAACTTTCACTGGATGCCCAATTACCGTCTTTAAGTTACAATTCTCTCTCAAAGAATCCATAACCAAGATGATATCCTAAAAAGACCTATAGGTGGATAATTGGTTTTTGTTATAAATTCAGAAGTAGGTCATCCTGAGAGATTTATTCCTTAAGCTACAGGTATCGGACCAAAGTTTGAATCCCGGGGATAAAACATTACTTTCCTGCGGACATGGAGTGTGTTAACATCACAAGGCGAAGAAACTGGAGGAGATTAGCCGGAAGTAAGATAGAAGAAATGGATTAGAGGCAAGTGGAAAAGGTAGGAATATACATGGCTTTGAATGCTAACGTATAAATTGAGAATGTACACTTATGGCTTTAAATGCCAACATATGAATTTATAATGCATACAATTGGCTCAGAATGTCAACATATTGGTTGCGAATAGATACAGTTGGCTATGAGTGCCAGCATTTTGATAGATAATGCATACAATTGGCTCCAAACGTCAGCATATTGATTGAGAATAGATAGAGTTGCTTCTGAATGCCAACATTTTCAATGATAATACATACAATTGGCTACGAATGTCAACATATTGATTGATAATAGATACAGTTGCATCTGTATGCCAACATTTTTATTGATAATGCATACAAGTTACTCAGAATGTCAACATATTGATTGACAATAGATACTGTATATTAGCATCTGAATGCCAACATTATGATTGATAATACATACAGTTGGCTCTGAATGCTACCATTTTGATTGATAATACATGCAATTGGCTCAGAGTGTCAACATATTGATTGAGAATAGATAGAATTGCCTTTGAATACCAACATTTTGATTAATATTACATACCGTTGGCTCTGAATACCAACATTTTTATTGATAATACATACAATTGGCTCAGAATGTCAGCTTATTGATTGAGAATAGATACAGTTGTCTCTGAATGTTAACATTTTGATTGATATTACGTACACTTGGCATTGAATACCAACATGTTGACTGAGAATATATACAGTTAACTCTGAATGCCATCGTATGGATTTGTACGTACATACAGACATACATACAAATTGGTCTGAAAACCTACATAGTGATTGATAATACATAGGGAAGGCTACTAATTCTAAAATATTGTGATTAAAACCAGTTGATATTTAAAACATTATCCCTACGACACAGTGAATACCTTGATTCCAAAAGATTGTAAAAATCAAACAACATCCTGGAAGTAATCAACAATTATTTTCTAAAAATAAAACCATAATTCTAAAGTATAACATTTCTCCTGAAACCAAATAGCTAACATCGTGTTTCTGCAGTGCCCAATTAATCTCACCAACTAACACTCTTTGCTGATTCATGTAAAGTATAGCAAATATTTAATTGCTGACAAGCATTGTTACAGTTTAAGTCAACAAGCCTTTGAGCAATTAGTTTTCAAGTGCTTGCTTCTCTCAGGCAGCCTTAAGGCAAACTACTTGACTACAGCGATTGGATTATATCTGGTTAGGTTAGGCACTTCTATCATTTACGGATCTAATTAAGGCTTAACGAGGAACTGAACACACATATACAAAGCACCCAACACACATATAAACTTTCATAGTAATTTACATATTCTCCGCTTAATATACCATACTAAAAAAGTAGCCACTGCAGAATATTTTGAAATATTTAAACATCATACAACCCAAAAACAATATATCTTAAACTACCACACACACTTCCATTCTAACATTATTTTCTTCTATACATTAAACAACCAGCTTTAACCAAACCCCCTC
Organism: Prosapia bicincta; assembly: GCA_036971475.1. Taxonomy (NCBI): domain Eukaryota; kingdom Metazoa; phylum Arthropoda; class Insecta; order Hemiptera; family Cercopidae; genus Prosapia; species Prosapia bicincta. Next base: position 64,102,132 of record JBAIZL010000001.1, read on the forward strand.
CGCCATCATAAATCATACGTCCAGCAACCTTGATCGACGCCTGCAGCGATCGCCGCGGGTCGAATTCGTATATGAAATGATGTTATCGAAAGCAAGTAAGTTAAAATTATTGACACAGGTAAGCCATAACTACTTAATATATATGTTTTAAGATATCTTTGAATAATTGTGTATGTAGAGTTGTTATTGTTTATGTATTATAGATATTTATCAATATTCTGTATTTATGTAAATAAAATTTTATTTGTTAATTCAGCATAAATATTTCTCTCTACTGTCATTACATAATAAAAAACATCTTAGTTTATTGAAATACAAAATTTTATACAAATATGAAGCATTCGAAATATATAAATACAGCAATAATAACAAATTAATAAAGGGAAAAATACAAATATATTCTAAATTTGATACTATGTTCAATATCTATATTGTTATCGCAACAAGATAAACTTGGCTATTTGTATAAGTTTCCAAACAATACTATTTGTAATTAAACATATGTTTTATATCTGGCAATATTATATAATCACTACTGATGATGTTTTTGCAGTTTATCAAAGAAAAGCTTTAAATGACAATTAATAAATAATGCTTGTATTTGAATAACTTCAGTTGTTTTAGATTATTATATTTGAAAACCATATCCGGTGGATGAATGGTAACCCTGCAGTTGCTACCCAGTCGCTTAAGAATTCCTGTCGAAGAAGAGGCATACATTAACGCCAAAAAAGTATGTACCAGCCTAACCAGATATATCGCTCACTCTAGGTTGAGCTAAGAATCTGATAAGTACTATAGTCACCTTTCTCACACAAAGAACTCTCAACATCCTGAGCACTGATAAAAAGAGGGGCAGCCTAAATATCGTAGATCCGATTCTATAAAGAGTAAAGCTTTGGCCCACTTTTGCTTGTAACTAAGATGATGAGTATCGTATTTGCACATGAACAGAAACTCAATATGTATATTGAAGAACTATCAAACAGTGATTATTCCAGCATCCCTTCAGTTAAAACACTGTTTTATGAAAATCCTGATGAAAGTCAAAATGTTTCCGATTTACTAAAACTGTTGAAAGACCTGAAGGAAGAAATGTCTCAGAGGTTTAGTGACTTCAGGAAGTATCAGGAACCATTTCGCTTGGTAAAAAATTCATGGGCAATGAAACCAGCTAATGTAGCTCATCTTTCTGTTTTTGGATATGAAGCTAGGGATTTGAAAAATGAAGTAATCGATCTTCAGAACGATACGGAACTCAAAAGTATTTTTGAAGAAAAGATGAAGAATAAAGCTCACTATAAGTTTTGGAGGGTTGTTGAAAAGGACAAATTTCCTAACTTACTTGAATGTGCTCAGAAAATATGTGTGTTTTTTGAGTAAGCTGAAGTTTTTAAAAACCAGTATAGATCTAGGCTAGCAAGTGAGAATGTTGACAACATTTTAAGAATATCAGTTTCTTCCCAACCTGCAACATAGATGCCATATTAGAGGACTGTGAAAGATTTCGCCCATAACTAAGTGAAAGAACTAAGTGAAAAAAGATATTTTCAAACTTTTTTATGCGCAAAACAGTTTATTTATGTTGGTAATGTAATAAACGTATGTTATAATCATATGGTTTGTCAGTTATTTAGTGCCTCTTGTACTTGCGGCCCTCAGGAAAATTTTATGCAAAATGTTTGCCTCTCAAAGTATTCCTAGTGAGGACCCCTGATCTACGGGAACAGCATGTTGGAACGGCCAAATTGACCGTTGCAAAAATCTAGGTAATTAGAAAGAATAGGCATTTAGTGCAAAGTGCCTAGATTCGTAAGAATGTTAAATAAATAAAACATATATTGTAAAATATAACAAAATGTGTAAAAGCAAGGTAGATTAGGCCTAAATTTAATACATTATGATAAATAATTATTCCTTCTTATAAAACATATTTAACCTATTTTAAAATATTTTAATAAACAAATTAACCTAACATTCATAGCCTAACATTCAGGCGATAAAAATGTAAAGCTATATTTCGCTGAACAAAGTCGAGATAACCAAGTTGTTTATAAAATCTTTCAACACGGTCATAAAAGTCACTGCAATCAAGAAGACTTGCTAAAATAGGACAAGGTGCTATGTAAAGAAACATAAATAAATAAATAGTTTTAACCAAAAATTGAAATACACAGGAAAACATCATTTATAGTAAAACGATGTAATACAAGTCAAAACAAAATAATTAATCAAAACACAAGCGTAATATTGTCGCGATCACAACTACTAAGCAATATTTATAAGCATTAGTCGTAACGAAGCCATCAAAGAAAACGGAAGTGTTGTATTAAGATCTTGAATTAATGGGTCATAAGATGTATTAAAAACTAAAAATGGTTCAAGATGCCATACGGACGTGTTAGGATATTTGAGCTACATACAAATATATCATCACCACCTCGATCTGTAAAATGTGAAATTATAAAGTTCTGGAATTAGTGGATTTGAAGAAAATGCCGTTCATAAAACACATTTAAGAACATAATGAATTACATTGTATAAGGTTTGAAAAACCAACCAATTTAGTAAAATTAATATCCAAAAACAACAAGATATTTAACAAGGCTGGATGTGAGGAAGCCGTTTCAAAACAAGAAATAGAGAAGAAAGAAGTCATTAGTATAAGGTTTTATAAACAAAAATATTCATTTAAATTACCCTTTATTTCGATCCATATTAAATCAAATTCCATACAAATCAATAAAAAGAAATAGCCTAAGAGAAATAAACTACTCTTATGCTAACTGAATTATAATTTTAATTTTAAACTTTTCCGTTAACACCAAACAAGTAGGTGTGCCTAACCAGATATATCTCTCACTCTAAGTCGAGCTAAGAATCTGATAAGTACTATAGTCACCTTTGTTACACAAAGAACTCTCAACATCCTGAGCACTGATAAAAAGAGGGGCAGCCAAAATATCGTAGAACCAATCCTATAAAGAGTCAAGCTTTGGCCCACTTTTGCTTAGCCACAGGTCATGACTAACTGCGAGTTCATTTCCACTCGAATTTGGTGAAAACGCCGTATATTAACAATTTTAAAAATTATAGTAAATTTCATTGAAAAGGTTTCGACCGACAACCAATTTAGTAGAATAAGTAACCAAGAACAACAAGATATTTAGCAAGGAATACTGGATGTGAGAAAGCCGTTTCAAGACCTAATACAGAAAGGAAGAACATCAGTATAATGTTTTATATTCAATACCAAGTAATTGCATGAGAGAAATAATCCACTCTAAAGCTGGTTGAATTAAAATTTAACTTGTACAAATTGACCCCATACAACCGTTGCATGATACGGAGAGAAATTATATAATTATGTAAAATATGTTCAACATCACCTTATTTCTTAAACAAATAATATAAATTCTCCATTGGTTGTATAAGAATGTAATTGTGTATAAGTAAATGTGTTTCAATATGTATAACCAAATGCTAAAGTAGAAGTTAACCACAGTTTTGGGTAAAACTTTGGCAGATTCACATATTATCGTTTTGATTGAATGAATACATAGTATATTTAAATTGAATTGTTCATCTGTAATATACAAGATATGATGATATGTTGGGAGATATTAGGCTTTGTGGGTATAGAAATATGAGAAGACATGTGGGTAAATATGAGTACCTGTATAAATCTTTGCCACATTTACATATTTTGTTTTTGATTCGTGTAACAGATATTAGAAGTAAATTTAAATGGTATATTTGAAATATAGAGGATATGATATGTTGGAAATTATTAGGCTTTCTCTGTATAATAATATAAGAATGTAGTGTGAAAATTAAGGCCTAGGTTAAATGGAGAGCAGTTAGCCTAATCTAAATATAAGGTGAATAACCTATAATGTGATAAGAGTATAGTAAAATAAACTAATTACAATATAATTAGATTGACCAATAAATATTTTTGGAAAGGGGATTTATTTTTTATTTTAAAATTGGAGTTCGGTATTAAATTTAGATAATTTGCTGTTTTTACACAAATAGATATTCGTTGATTAAAAAATTTGACAATGGGTTAGGCCTTAAATAATATATATTTGCTATTTTTCAATATAAAGCATTTTTTTATAAGGGTTATTGTAGGTTATGATTTAAATAAGATCGTAACTGTTAAACAAACAAAAATAAATAAATAGATAATTGAATAAGTAATGAATAAAAAATTGCAACTTTCAATTACCTTTGAGTTTTATTTCATTTAACGTAAGTTTTACTGATTGCCCAATTATAGCCTTTAAGTGTGAAGTGTCTCTGGAAGAATTCATAATCCCGATAAAAGCCTTTAAAGGCTTATAGGTGGCTAATGGGGATTTCGTTATAACCTCAGGAGTTGGTTCTCCGAAAAGGTGTATTCCTTGAAGTATCGTTCCAGAGTTTGAATTCAAAGGATAAACTATTACTTTCCTGCGGAAAAGGAGTTGTTAACCATCATAAGGAAAGAGGAGGAAGGAGATGAGTTGGCCGAAAGTATGATAGTAGAAAAGGTTTGAAGGTAAGCAATGAAAAGGCATTATTTATTGTACATCTCTGTCAGGCTCTAATATATCCGAATGTCGACACTATCAAATGGTAAAAGAACAAAGAGCGTTAACGGTAGAGAGAAGTAGGACTAGATGTAAACCTTTGTAATAAAAACGTAGGTTTTCCATTCACTGTGACGTATTATTTAATTCCTTTTAGTGCATCACATAGTCACTCGCAATAAAATTATCTAATTCCTTCGACTATTCTCTTTACATAAGTGTATGATATTTATACTAATTTTTATTTAACAGATCAAACCCCTGTTTCGAAAATTTAACTATGTAAATTATTTACACTTAAAACTAACAAAATACATATACATTTTCTGAATTGTTTTAAAAATTTAAATAAATGCCTACCTGTTATACTTCATATAAATAAACATAGCCTTCAGCTCGAAATAAAATTCCAAGATAGCAGGAATGGTGAACCTTAGCAACAATAAACTGCAGCATTTATTTCGCCTTACAAACATTACTGGAATTGTTAAGATTAGAACATTTAATTAATCCTAACCCTTTTAAAAGGTTTGACTTTTAGCTGCTACTTGTGTATTTAAAAACGAAGAGAACCCTTTAAAGTAAATTATAAACCGTGCACTTTAAACAAGAATAAAGGGTAATCCATTAAAAAGGATGGTTGTAGATTCAGGTAGCAGTATAACAAATTATTCGAGGTTAAAGACTAAATTGCGGATATGTATAAGCCTCCGAGACATAGCAGGGACTAGAGATGCGACGTAGTGGAGATTGACAAGTGTGGAGTTCACCGACAAGTGGAGATTGAAGATCAGGCGACTGTCTAACTCTCTCTTTAGGCGAACTATTGAACAAGACTGAACCAAAAGGGTCATCCACAACTCTAAATGTCAAGTAGGCAACAGCACATGGGCTGAACAAGACTCAATCAAGAAGGAGGAATTTGGGTGCTCCAAGGTTATGAATAGTCTGTCTGTCGCGAGAATAGAATGACTCTCGCTAAGTCTCGTGCGTAATAAGTTAATCGTAAGCTCCGAACTGAACGATTGTTTGGTACATACTCTAACCTCTATTAATACTTTTGTATTTTGTAGTCCATTACGTTCAGTGAAACTTATTGAATCAATTTTATATTAGTTTATAACTTTCTGATCTCTAATAGTTTGGAACTCTATTAGTCCGAACTATAGTCCAAACTCTAATAATAGTTCCAAACTATCTGTAAAAAGAGTACGCACAATCTACTGCGCACCCTGCGTACCTAATCCTATACTTCTTCCCTTCTGTGATCTATGTTCTGATCTGAGATAGGAGTCGTCTCTATTCTCATCTTGCGTTTCTCTTATTCATCTTGGTCTCTTCTTGCACCTTCTCAACTATGTTTATTTTTAATTCATTTTTCTAATAAGTGTTATGAACTGCATCAAAACAAAGTTATTCATTTTATAAGATCCAACTAGTTACTAACTTCACGCTGTCATTACTTATTATTGAACGTTATTCAATTATCAGCGGTATTTAGCACTTGGTAAATTTTTTTAGTGAAACTTTGAATTATTGAACTATTGAACATTTGAAATTATCTCATTAAAGTGTTTAAATGAAACGGTGTTTACGACCGGCTCCATCGGCTTGCATTGCGAAAACATTTATTCCACGTAAGTTAGTGTTTCAGTTATTTCCACTATTCCAATTTTTTCCAACTCTTTCTTAGATTATAATGTCAAGGAAACTAACAGATTTGCCCTTTAAAATATATCTGTGTGTTCCTCCGAAAACTTATTATTTTCTCTCTTTTTTGTCAAACGTAAGGGCTGATGCCAACAACGATACAGAAATGACACTTAATTTTTTTGAAAAATAACGTTTTGTTTTGGCCTTTCAGTAAAAACACTTTACCCCCATAATCTCATTTTCAACGTAACTAAAACGTCACAACTTCACAAACATATATCAAAAGTAAAATGTTAAAGTTTGACAAGAGCATAATTATAACATGAAATTTATTGTGTCGCGGTGATTGGTTTAATGTCGGCTGTCAATATCAATTTCATTTAAAGTGTTGCTTTGATATTTTTAGAACACTAATTACATTTCACTGTGGTATTGAATTTTAAAATAATATTATTGGCGTTTTTATTTATAACAACAGACTATTTATTTATGAATTAGTTATTTGATAGCTATTTAAAAGTAGTTATTTATTTATTTTAAACTATTTTCTTACTAATAACAGTCATTTTGCAATTATCTATCACTACTGAATTAATTTACGGCCGTTCAATCAATCAGTCGAAAATCTTGAGTGCAGCATTACCTACGTGGGATCTACAATATTCTAAGGGTTGTACTTCACAATAATGAATTTGAGAGACTTGAATTAAAATTATTTTACAATAAAAGCATTTAAAATCCTACCTTATCAAGAGATATTTAAATCCTAGAAGGCTCTTTATAGATTGCATAATCTGTGGCATACCCCCCGTTCATTTTATTTGTTATTTACTTACAATACAATGACAACCAACGTATCAACACTAGGAAAATATCACTTTCAATTATCTTATTCTTACAGTTATTTAATGAAAAAGATTTTAGTACGCGGACTCTCTAAATTTATACTGAATTGTTTTATAAATGTAGTAAAACATCGATTATAGTACATCGATGTAGTAATAATGTCCAGCTTATATGTTACTTCTCATCGTATGTCGGAAACTTTTCAGAGAATTCCGCGGGAATGTATAACTGCTCTAACACATTATTTCCGCAATTAAGGTTCACTTCCGAATCTAAAGCTGAAACTCTGAACAAGTCAGGAAGATTGGCCGAACAGATGAAAATGTACGCTGGAGTTAGTCATGTATCCGGGTAGATGTGACAGTTTTAGGTTTTCTCTCCCTCTTTGATGTCCTTTCCTCTGTCATGACCACTTCTTAGTGAAACTACGGTGTTTGTTACGGATCGATCCACATTGATGTTACAAGGCTGTTATTTCTTCGATGGATCAACGTTATTTATATTTATATACGCAGCAATTTTAAGCATCAACTCACTCACATTTCTACCTTGAGATAATAAACTTTTCAAACGTTTGTTTTTGCTATTGATAATATTCGCAATGTTTTTAGGAATAGGCGCCAGTTGACGAGAGCATTCGTCAGTTGGTGCTTATAAGCAATCAATAACACTTTCACCAGACATTTGTTGAAAAGCAGAGAACTGTTTTGTTCGTCTAAACAATAAGAAATGGGGTCTTGATTGTTCAAGAAATTTACATTCTTCACAGCAGCCGTCCAATTTTAAATTGGAAAAGAAATATCTTATTTATTTCCTGTCAGCGCCGTTTGCTTCCGGAAAAGAACCAAACTTCCGGAATAAAAGTTTTAATAAGTGGAAAGGGAATGACTGTGGTTCGAATATTAGAAATGGATTTCAATATTTTTGTCTCTTCGTGTTGGTATTTTGCTTTATTATTTCTGAGATGAACTTTGCTAAAATACATCAAGTTACGTAAACTTATAATGTGTAGAAATAAAATATTTATTACTAGTTTGTTTTACCTTTTTATTTATATCGGTTCGTAAAATTTTCTTATAGTAAATTATTTTATTTCAAATTTTATTACAACAGTGTTTCACAGAAGTGATTTTATTTAAGCCTATATTGTTGCGGCGTTTGGTTTTAGACTATAACATATTAATTTTTAGTTTTATTTTTCTGCTCTTTATTTTGTACGTTTTTTCTCTGTTCAATTTGTTTTCAGTTTTAGATAATGTTCATTGATTTTAATGTGTGACATTCCTTCTTTTGTAATTTTTTTGTTATACTTTGATATATGTTTGTTACACCTTGTTGCACTTAACAAAATAGTTCTTATAAATCTTCAGGACAGTTTGGTAGAGATAGAAAGCATCGTGCTCATATAAATTTATGAAATATAGGGAGCTGGAAATGTTACGTTTTCTCGTTGCTATGCGCAGTCTTCAATGTCTACCGATTCATCCCCTTGTAAACACTTTGTAAGCTACGTCATAGGCGTTACATTTCTAAATTCACTGCTGACTTCCGCACACACCATGTGAATAGTAACTGTTCTGTTTTTATTAACAATATTTTCAATCTAACAAATATTACAATATTATCTTGTATTTCAGTAACGTCATCATCTTTAGTGAGCTGTACTTACTACAAAAACACAATTACAACAATGACTTCTATATTCATAGAAATTGAGATTTACGTTAAATTTAGTTTTGTGTAATTCTAAACTGACTAGCAATAGTGTTGAATTTTATACATGGTTTTATGACCAAATTCTTCTCAAACAGATATTTTCACGCGAGTTTACATTACATGGCAGCGGATGTTGTCACTCTTTTTACCAACCGAAATTGTCTTTCTTAAAAATAACACTTGTATCAATTATTGTAGGATTTGTATTCGCCAACAGAGGGAAAAATCGTCTTCGTAGTCAGGAGTTTGGACCATTTGTTATTAGCTTAACTGTGAAGTGAAGGTAACAATTCATTTTTAATCAACACTGAATCATAGATCATAATTTTTCGACTAGAAACGCATGTCGATATTGACACTATCAGAGAGTTTCAACTTCTATAAAAACTAAATTACAACCAATTAAGACTTTAAAATCTTAAAAAGAGTTTTTGTAAATTAGAGAATAAAATTATGCCTTTGAGTTTTATATTTTTCAGTACAACTAAAAATGAAAAAAGGTTTTACTTTTTTGAGTTCAGAAAGAGTACCATCTTATCATAAATTTAGAAAAATTAGTTAATTTTTTGTCTCTTTTTTTTGGTCAAACGTAGAGGCTTATCGCCACAACGATACAGATATGATACTTTATTTTTTTGTGGGCTGGGTTATTCATGCCTCCAGGCAGACTACGTCTTAGTCAGACTACGGTGTTTGTTACGGTACCATCCTCATTGATGTTACACGGCTGTTATTTCTTCGATGGATCAAAGTTATTTATATTCCAAGAAGCAGCAATTTAAAGCATCAACTCACTCACATGTCTATCTTGAGATAATAAACATTTTTAACGTTTGTTGTTGTTGCTGAGATTCGAAATGTTTTTAGGAATAGGCGCCAGTTGGTGAGAGAATTCGTCAGTTGGTGCTTATAAGCAATCAATAAAACTTTCACCAGACATTTGTTGAAAAGCAGAGAACTGTTTTGTTCGTCTAAACAATAAGAAATGGCGTCTTGATTGTTCAAGAAATTTACTTCCAACATCACAGCAGCCGTCCAATTTTAAATTGGAAAAGAAAATATCTTACTTATTTCCTGTCAGCGCCGTTTTCTTTCGGAAAAGAACCAAACTTCCGGAATAAAAGTTTTAATAAGTGGAAAGGGAATGACTGTGGTTCGAATGTTAGAAATGGATTTCAGTAATTTTGTTTCTTCGTGTTGGTATTTTGCTTTATTATTTCTTAGATGAACTTTGCTAAAAGACATCAAGTTACGTAAACTTATAATGTGTAGAAATAAAATATTATTATTAGATTGTTTTACTCTTTTATTTGTTACTATTTTGGTTTGTAAGACTTTCTGATGGTAAATTATTCTATTTCAAATATTATTACAAGAGTGTTTAACTGAAGTGATTTTATGTAGGCCTATATTGTTGCCGCATTTGGTTCTAGACTATAACATAATCATTTTTACTTATATTTTTTTTTTTTATTTTGTAAGTTTTTTTCTCTGTTCAATTTGTTTTCAGTTTCAGATATTGTTCATTGATTTTAATGTCTGGCATTCCTTCTTTCGTAAGTCTTTTGTTATACTTTGTTATACGTTTGTTATACGTTGGTGCACTTGACATGTTAGTTCTAAGAAATCTTCGGGACAATTTGGTGACAATTTAGAAAGCATCGTGGTCATATAAATTTATGAAATTCAGGGAGGATTAAATGCTACGCATTCTCGTTACTGTGCTCAGTTGTCAATGTCTACCAATTCATCCCCATATAAACACTTTACAAACTAGGTCATAGGTGATACATTTCAAAATTCACTACTGACTTCCGCACACACCATACGAATACTAACTGTTCTGTTTTTATTAACATTATTTTCATTGTAAAAAATATTACATTATTATCACAATCCTATTTCGATGACGTCATCATCTTAAGTGAGTTATACTTACTACAAAAACACAATTACAACAATGACTTCTAACTATGAACAAAATTTCTGTACATATTCATAGAAATTAACTTTTACATTACATTTAGTTTATGTCATTTTAAAATGGCTATCAATAGTGTTGATATTTATACATTGTCTTATGACAAAATTCTTCTGAAACAGATATTTTCATGCGGGTCTACATTGCCATGGCCCCGAATGTTGTCACTTTTATTTACAAACCGAAATTGTCTTTCTTAAAAATAACGGTTTTATCAAATTTGTAGGTTTATTTTCGAGTATAATGGGAAACCCCGTTTTCCTAGTCACAAGTTTGGACCATTCGTTATTAGGTTAGCTTGTGAATTGGAGGTAATAATTCATTTTTAATCCACACTCACTTATAGATCATAATTTATCGACTAAAAACGCATATCGATAATGACATCATCAGAGAGTTTCAACTTCTATAGAGACTAAAATACAACAAATTTAGACTTTAAAATCGTAAAAACAGTTTTTGTAAATTAGAGAATAAAACTATTGAATTTAATTTTATATTTTTCAGTCCAACAGAAAATGAAAAAACTTGCACTTATTTCTGTTCAGAAAGAGTACCTTCTTATCATAAATTTCAACAGCTCAGTATAAATTTGTTTATGCATATATATAAAGCGCAACTCCTGCACACGCCATTACCCACAACCTTTTCCTTATTTTATTGTAGCCCTTAAAGGGAAAATCTTGACTGTTTCCTTTCAAACCGTTAGACGTGCTGAACGTTATGTATGTACTTCGGCGAGAACTTTACACGACCTGAATTTACCATAGTGCTGCTATTTACCTTGGTGAATTTTCTGGAAAATGAACTAAAATTAGTGTTAAAAAATTTCAGTATTTGTATCAGCTAATTAAAATTTATGTAGACAATAATTTGTGATATTTATTTAAAGGTTTCGTTTCTTTTTTTCGTATTATTTATGTTCATTACATTTGGATTTCACGTTTTAAAAATGAGTCGTTTTAAAACGTTTGTGTCTATTTGATATGCCATTTAAATTGTTTAAATTAAAATTTGTTATTTACTTTTACATTATTACTCCTAATGTTCTGTCGTATTTTATTTATTTCTTTTGATGTTTTACAACTTGTTTTCTCATCGTTTTTAGCATCCCTCTGGATGTTTCTAAATCCTAGGTCTTCTATGGATAATTCCTAATATACTTTATTATCAGCTTCGCAAAATTAATAATATTGGGTATAGACAAATTAATATATCAATAAAAACAAATAACAGTTAATTACAAAAATTATTTTAAAGAATTACCACAACTTTAACTGTCTATATTTTCAAATTAGTCGTTTGTCGTGTGTATTTATATATATATATATATATATATATATATATATATATATATATATATATATTTATATTTATATTTACATTTTATATATATATATAAATTTGAACCAATTTATATAAGAATGTATATATTCATTCATGTAAGAATGAATCTAATTATATCTATAATTTGTTATATGTCAAAATATAGTTGTTTTAAGGCTGAAACGAATTTGTTATATATATATATATATATATATATATATATATATATATATATTCATATAATAAGTAGTTACACAATAAAATTAACCAAATTAAACTGTAAGAAAGCAGAGCTACAATGTTGACACCACAAGATGTCGCGTGTGTTACCTGGATCCATTTCGTGTATTCATGCTAGTGTCTTTGTTATGCGTCCAGTTCACATCAAACATTAAACCAATCATTGGCGATATAGGTTTACCTATGTACGGGAAAACCAGTTCCCCATTATTTGTTCCTATTGATCCTACTTAATATTTTTCTTATATTTACTATTTATGACCTTGAAATAAAATCACAAAGCTAACAGTAAAAATAAAAAAATAACACGAAAAAACTTGCTCGCCAACAACTTGAGAACTGTAGTATCACAGTTTATTTCATGATCAAAGTTCGTTTATGATTGTATATACCAATTATGTATCCATGTAAAAATCCATGCAGACAAGGTCGCATAAATTAAAAGTTACGATCATGCTCTCTCCTTTACCAAGAGGTAAGAAGATTAAACTCAAATAAATGCATTAATTTGGTGTTCAAATTCTAAATATTCACATACTAAGGCTATGAGTAATTTTAAGTATCCTAACGCTTATGGTAGTATTCTATTTACACTGGTAATCAGAGAAAGAAAAGCTACGAATGCATCTCTGTGAAGTAGATTTTCATTCTATCGTAAATTGTAACCTACCGGTTATTTGAAAATCTGTATATGCTTTAATTTATTTTATAAACAACACTTTTTATTCACTAAATAATTCGTCTTTAAACTTTGAAAAGACTCATCAGGTTAGTTGTTTTTCTGACCAATTGTGTTTTAAGATTTCGCTTAAGCAGACTTAGGTGCCTATTCAAATCATTCTAAAGAACAAAATGTACATATATGTATATATATATATATATATATATATATATATATATATATATATAAATTTGTACCAATTTATATAAGAATGTATATATTTATTCATGTAAGAATGAATCTAATTACATCTATAACTGGTTATATGTCAAAATATAGTTGTTTTAAGGCTGAGACATATTTGTTAGTTATATATATATATATATATTTTTTATATAACAAGTCGTTACACAATAAAATTAACCAAATTAAACTGTAAGAAAGCAAAGCTACAATGTTGACACCACAAGATGTCGCGTGTGTTACCTGGATCCATTTCGTGTATTCATGCTAGTGTCTTTGTTATGCATCCAGTTTACATCAAACATAAAACCAATCATTGGCGATATAGGTTTTGCAATGTACGGGATAACCAGTTCCCCATTATTTGTTCCTATTGATCCTACTTAATATTTTTCCTATATTTACTATATATGACCTTGAAATAAAATCACAAAGCTAAAAGTAAAAATAAAACAATAACACGAAAAAGCTTGCTCGCCAACAACTTGGGAACGATAGTTTCACAGTTTATTTCATGATCAAAGTTCACTTATGATTGTATATATCAATTATTTATCCATGTAAAATTCTGCTGCAATACAGAGACCATCCCTACAATTTATCTAAGGAAGAAATGTTTTATACTAACATTTTTTATCTGCCTATAAGAGTTGAAGGTTTACCTGGCATTATTTAAAACAGCATTATCTTGAAAGTCTTCGAGGCCGACCTTAGATGTATTCAATTTGAATTCGTTTAAAACAGGTGTTTTCTTTAAAACATTATTACAGAAAACAGTCCTCAACATTTCGCCAACATCGTGACAGTTTTTCACCAGTTTCCACAATACTTGACGTTCAGTGGTTTCTCGGTGATTTCGTCAATCTGTGTTGTACGACGGTAACAACACAAAAACGGAAATAAACACAGCCTGGCTCAGCACACACGGCTCATTAGCTCTCGGGCTTATTTCGAGATAGAGGGTGGGGTTATACGTCATATCTTAGCCGCCATATTGGATAGGTTTGTGTATTTATTGGACAGATGTTATAGAATCGGATTCTCTAAATAACAATATTGTTACCAACTATATTATTACATATTAGAAATAGTATGTATTTGTTTTTATCTACAAATTATTTTATACACTTAATTTAAAACTGTATACCAAATACAAACAAATCAATTTTCTTTACATTAGTGTAATTATTTAGAGAACAAAATATTTATTTATTTTTTAAATGAGTGAAATTGATTTAGTTAATTATTTCACCGCTAGGGGTCGCAAAATTTATGAACTTCCTATTACAATATGTTTAATACAGGTAACATTATTGACCTCATATTTGATATATTTCATACAATTTAGAATTCCACGTCTTTTGTAATGTTATTGATATAACATGTATTATGTATTGATACTGATGTATTACACAGATACGGACTTCGAAAACAGACCCCCGTTAAGACTCCCGCAGCCACCGCCGTGCGGGGGGGGTGGTCTTGAGGGTCGCCGACTCCCCTTTCAAAATAAAAAATCAAGCGTGAATGAGAATGTAAACAACATAGAAACCTCCAATCGTCCACAACTATCGGCTACCCACACGCTGAAATAGGCAGTGCTGCAAGCTGCTTCTGCACTGAAGGAAAACCATTGCAATTTTAGTATTAGAAAATTATACTAATTTGGCATAAGGCAATCTTGTGATAGAAACGTATAAACTCAATAGTATATTTGTATAAATATTATGCTATTATAGCGTAGCATCTACTTCCTTATCAGAAACGTTACAATTATTGCTAGCTATACTCTACACTTGTAACACAGTGTGGAATATTTACGTACTACGTAATTACATAGATACCTTTATTGCTTACTTACTTTTTCCTTCAATCAGAAAACATGAAAATTACATTAAATATCGTCCTCATAAACACAGACACACGTATTCTTTATTGTTAACCACTATCCACTAAGTTTTAAATACCTCATTTTAGACAAATATTGTTTTAAACATTGATAATTTCATTTTTATTATTTGTTATTTGACTTTGTATACGGTTTCTTATAGTTCTCTACACACTTCTTTATATGGGATGAAAGTAGTACTTCTTCCGGCTCTCAATTAAATATGTATACCTATTCTAAATAGGGGTCGATTTCGGTAACGGCTGCTGTTGTTTCCTTAATCATACATTTCACCGTCAGGTTTTGATGACAACTTCGAGCTACATTTTTGCAATCTCTTCGTCTTTAGAGGTTCAGATACAGGTTCGGTAATTATTTCTTCCAGCTATTCTTACATCAAAATTTGGTTCGCACTTTTTAAAAGATTCTCGACATCTTCACTGTTAATGTCTTAAAATCGTTCACCGTTAATTCATGTGCTATTGAGACGCAGATTCCTCCTATTTAGATAAGAATGTCCGTGAAGCCATTCTTTTCCAAAGCATTCTAGTCTCATCCGGGTTAAAAACTTAATGTACTGTGTATCATTTGTTCCGAAATAAGATTTTTAAAACACGTTTAATATGATATTAAAGGCAATTTTCACGTTGTAAAGAGAAGCCCGTCTATTGAACTTGTTAAACTGGCTTTTATTGGCTGAAAATTATTGAATTTCGGTAGGTTTATCACGGTTTTCAACAAAATGTCCATACAAAAGGTTAGTCTTTCACGATTAATACATTGAACTGAGAGGCATCCTTTTTGTGGTTGATCATCTATCCACACACTCAAAGCTTTTTCCAATTTTTAGATGCGACACACAGAGATAACATTTGTAAATTGACAAGTCCCTTCTATGACACTATTCCTCATATTTTCTTAATTTTCCTTTATGTACTGCACAGGTGCTATGGTTTCACCATATTTTAATTTATCTAAAAGGCCAATTCCTTTAATCAACCGAATAAAGTGGTTTTGGTTTCTCTTGTCCGTATTCATGTTTTATGAGATCAGGACTAGGTTAAACGAACTAAGCGAAAAGATAAAACTAAACAAAAAAAATTCTGTAAACAATTATTCAAGTAGACGTGACGTTTCAAAAACTACCACACACGACAAGCGAATGCGACGCCTGAAACCAGAGTTAGTTACGACCACTGGATACGACTATCGATGTTTTGATTTCGAAAATTATTTTATTATCAGTAAGTAAACAGAAGTAATGCTAAACGTATGTATAGAGTTAGATGCAGGCTCCGGATTAACTCATCAATGTTTGTCAGTGACGAAACACCACTTGTTATAAATAAGGAATGCCTTTTTTTGAGTAGTAACTATTTTAGTAACCTATTTTTTTAAATCAAATTTCTTTGTGATAAGTAACTACAGCACTGTAAAAAATAAAAAAAGAGGAGAACACATTTTCCTACAATCTACACAGTAACTATACTTAGGTAACCCACGAATAGCGAGGGACTACTATAGTATGTTACTATGACAAAATAGTAGAAGCTCTATACAAATTTGGCCAAGAAATCTACAACAGAATTAGGCTACGCCTCCTTACTCTCGGTAATACCAAATATACACACTCTTTCTTCGGCAATACCGGGAGTAAGGAGGCGTGGCCTAATTCTCAGGTGTAGATTTCTATGCCAAATCGGTATAGAGCTTCTACTTCTTTTTTATAAGAACATACTATACTGAAACCGTATAGCGCTATACTATAATAGCATAATAATAAGTAAAAATATTATATTTTTTCACGATGCAACTTAAAAATCGGTTTAATACGCATTTTGTTGTTGTGCCCCCCCCCTGTTTTTTTCGTGGGGGCCGATTGCTTATCGCCGCCACTGGTAGCAGAGAACGTTATTTGAATATTTCGTTTCCATTCAGGAAATATATCCGACAGCTATATTCAATATCAAGACTTTGGGAATTCTAGAAGGGCCATGACAGTTTAACTAACGTCGTCATGAACCAGTGCCATGGTTGATGTAGAGGTTCAATCATCTCTGTATAAAACTGTTTTCTTCAGAAAACACACACTTTTCCGTTTTCATAAAACTTAGATCTATCTCTGTAAACCATTTCCACTGATCCTACTGACACTGACATTGACTAATAATGATCGCAAAAACTTAGAGTTTCAGACTAATGTTGAAAGTAATAAGTTTCGTTTTAAAAATTGTAAAATGTATATATTTAACACTCTAAAATAAAATGCGTTTTAACAGATATAAAAATGCGTTTACTTTTTCCTTGACAGTTTGGAACAACTTTAGGTCACTAATACGACACATAGCGGTTACTGAATATTTAGTTTTAATCAGATTACCCGGCTTTTATATGAATTAGCTCAACAAAATTGTGGTTACATTCGAGGCTTGTTTCTCCTCTATCCTGAGTTTGGTTTGGTTAAAATCTATATTAAAATATTAATTCCCTATCACTCTTTGTAAAACTGAAATGAATTAGTTCCTTAGATACAGAATTCTACTTAAACTCTCCTACGTTATTTCTGTAATACGGTGAATATTCTATACGTTTGTAATGCGGTCTTTTAGATCTGACTAGTCCATAGCAGAAATATGAATTATTTGTTGTAAAGCCGTTTTATTTAAAGTTATTGATTGGTTACGTTTATAAACCAATTGTCGTTTGAAGTATTACTTATTTTTATTTAATAAAACGTTTAATATATTTGTTAATTGATGGTGTTTGACGGTTTTTTGCCTTTTTTTATCGATATGATGTTTGTAAAAAAAAAATACTTTTATTACAATATTCACAGTATGTATTAGAAACTTTTATTGAGAGAATTGATAGGTCTACTGTTCTATTGGTTATTGATGTTAAATTAATGCCTTTTGTCCTACACTTTGTTTGAACTTTATTTTTAAAACTATCTTCTTAGTACTGATTTCACCTTTTCATTTTCCTTTATTAACTTTATTTTTATTAGTATTATTAATATATTTTAGATTCATGACTGTGAATCATTTTATGTGTTTTCAAAATTTTAAATAACAATTATTTTAGAACTTCAATAACTCGAATAATTTTATCGTTTACGTACTTTTTTACCACAAAAATTTTCGTACTACTATTTATGTATTGTTTTCCTCTTCTGTATTTTCTCTTTAGTTTTTCTGTAACTATTCGTAACGTTATATAATTTTTCAATGAATAATACCATTAAACAAATCCTACACTTACAGTAAGAGATATGATTGAAAGTAAATAATGTTACAAACGAACGTTATTACGAATAAACTCTTGTTCGCGTCACAATAACAGGACGTATCAAATATGAAAAGATAACCAATTTCTAAGGTTTTAAACAAAAAATAAATAATCAGGACTTTGAACTAAAGCATGCAACATCCACAGAGTTACTGCATTTAATACTTCAGTCTTGGTTTCATCTCTGTTTACACTCCAACTTAAGATTATTAAGTAAAAAAAAAACATTTAATATTACAAAAAAACTAATAATCCATACTAATATTAAAATATAGAACTTGATATTTATTTTGGCTGCGTATGACTTAATGTTTTGTATAATATTAATAAAATAATATCAAATGTCATGAAACTATTTTATATTATTAACTCAAATAAAGTGTATATACATATACACAAAATATACAAACATAAACCTATAAATATACTTAAAAACACATAAATATTTACATTATATTTCCATAAAAACACGTATACATATAGCTCACTGTAATAAATCTTTAAAAACATGCAAACCTACTATAAATTGAAACAATATACAAATACACTTTAAAATAAAACATGTAACAGTTAATGTTTATACCTAGCCAACCGATACATTGTAATAAACTAAGTAAAGTATTTTGAAATCTTGCATACATCATTTCCTATAAACTTTAGCTTATCGTTGTACATATAATGCGATTGACCCGTATCTATGATATTACCAACCGTATGTTTGTCTGGTTGTAAATAATTGTAATTACTGTGTATACTGTACTATACAAAATAAATTTGTATTTATGTATTTTAATTTATGTATTTTTCTCTGTGATTCAGTCAGTCTGAGGGAAAAGCAATTTTAAGACAATGTTGAAAGTGCTTTACAGCGACTGTCGTCTTTACCACCGGCTGCGGGTAAGTGAGTGGATCAGGACTGCTGATACTTGGGACCTTTATTTTGAAAGGATGGCCATTTTGCTAAAATGTCAACAAAGTGGCTATTTCCATTTACTCAAATCCAATCTTGAACCTTGTCAGTCGGGGTTTATTGCATAACAATACTTGCCTTTTATAGCTATAATTTATATAATTTATAAATTTATTATAGATAAATACTATATCTAAAATCTCGTTTGTTCGACTAAATCTGATCTAATAATAACCACTGCTGACACCTATTCACACAATCTCAAGACCACCACCTTGGCTTATATATTCTACGAACGCAAACATTAGCAATACGAACTATTCAATATTTGTTACATGAAAACTAAAAATTTCAATTTTAATAATTATATTTCAAGATTGTCTGTATTCTTCATTGAAAAATTAGATCCAATATTTGTCTTCTTTGGAATAAATATATAAATAATAAGGAAGTATCACTTCAGTCTGAAACTCTTTTAAAAATAAAATTATAATGGATTAGCCATTTCTTACAGAACCAACTTCAATTATTCGAGTATAAACACACCTGTTTCTCCGATATAATTCTATCTGTAACTAATATCATGCTTTTATCCCGAAAGAATGCCAAGTGTGAAGAAATTAATTAAAGCTTCTTACTGGTGAAACATAAAACCAGCGAAAATAAATCTCCTAGAAATCTAGTTTTATAAGTGACGTAGCATTCGCAATGAAGTCGTCGCAGCTGTTACGTCATAACGTTATGAAGCTAAACGCTTTACTTTATGATTTCAAGAGTAATAAAACACTGTTACGAAGACTTTAATAAAACTTAAATTACAAATCTGCGCTAATATTCATTACATTAAACCCAGAGATAAATGTGCTTCTGTATTTTCTCTTTAGTTTTTCTTTAACTTTTCGTAACGTTATACAATTTTTCAATGAATAATACCATTAAACAAAACCTACACTTACAGTAAGAGATATGATTGAAAGTAAATAATGTTACAAACGAACGTTATTACGAATAAACTCTTGTTCGCGTCACAATTACAGGACGTATCCAATATGAAATGTTCAACCAATTTCTAAGGTTTTAAACAAAAACTAAATAATCAGGACTTTGTACTAAAGCATGCAACATCAACTGAGTTACTACATTTAGTATTCCAGTCTTGGATTTAACTTTGATTACAGTCCGACTTAAGATCATTACCTAAATAAAAATCTAATATTACAGAAAATAATAATAAATAATACTAATAATTATATATTGAAGTTGATATTTATTTTGGCTGTGTATGGTTGTTGTTTTGCATAATAATAATAAAATAATCTCATCTGTCATAAGACTATCTTAAAGTATAAGCTCAAATTCAGTGTATATACATATAACCAAATTATACAAACATACTTATAAATATATTTAAAAATACATAAATTAAACATAACATGTCCATACAAACATGTATACATATAGTTTACCGTGAGATATTATTACCAATAAATCTTTATAAACATGCAAACCTAGTACAAATTAAAACAATATACAAATACAATTTAACATAAAATATGTAACAGTTAATGTTTAGAATGTTATTGTTATAAACTAAGTAAAGTAGTTTGACACTCCATTTGCTACAAATTTTAGCTTATCCTTCAGTTGTACACTTAATGTAATGGATCCGTAACTATGACATTGCAAAACATATGTTTCTCTAGTTGTAAATAACTGTAATTGCTGTGTATACTGTACTATACAAAATAACTTTATATATATATATATATATATATATATATATATATATATATATATATATATATATGTGTGTGTGTGTGTGTGTGTATTAAAATATATACTCTATAATTAAGTTGCGTGTTTCGTTATACACGAGAGGTTTAGAAAAATGATTTTATTTCTAATAAAACTTTATTAATTTTGAATAATGATAATATTAGAAACTATTACAAGAATTACTTTTACATATGCGCTAGTATACTCGCACAAAACATGGAAGGAGAACTGTTCTAGACCAAAGGTTGCTACATCCTAAAGTTCACAATAGCTTCGCCGGTATTCAACACAAAAACTGCGTAACCCAATATATACAATAGGTCATCATTATATTAGCTACATCTACAATACTTATTTATATAACATAAATATATATATATATATATATATATATATATATATATATATTGTTATCCTTATATGAATTATATTTCTATGTTAAATATGTATGGTGAAATAAAACAACTTTCATAAACAAGAATATATTACTTCATTTTAGTATTTATTGAAGCTTTTCGCTAAATTACATTATCAGAATTTTCAAAACTTATAACCACTGTCCAGTTACGTAACTAGAGTAAGACTCTAGTCTTACTGTGAGTCTTACTCTAGTCACATAACTGGACAGTGGTGTATAAGTTTTGAAAATGCTGATAATGTAATTTAGCGAAAAGCTTCAATAAATACTAAAATGAAGTAATATATTCTTGTTTATGAAAGTTGCTTTATTTCACCATATATATATATATATATATATATATATATATATATATATATATATATATATATATATATATATATATATATATAATTGATAACTTATGTATACACATTTTATAAAGTATAGCCTATTTTCAGAATATATATAATAGATTAAATACTTGTCTTATTTTTTGAAATAATTTTATGAACAAACTAACAAACAAATATTATTTTCAATATTTTATGTATTTTGCTTTGTGACTCAGTCAGTCAGCGATAAAAGCAGTTTTAAGACACTGGTGAACCTGTTTTACGGCGACTGTCAATTTTACCACTGGCTGCTGGTAGGAGAGTGGATCAGGACTGCTGAATCATGGGACCTTTATTTTGTATAGATGGGTAAATACAGCGTGGTGCAAGGTACTGTAACTTTTAAAATCGGGAAAGGACATAAATACTATTTTTGTAATGCATTGTTTTATTTTGTAAGCAATAGGCTTTAAACTACGTGACTAAAATATCAACAAAGTAGCTATTTCCATTTACTCAAATCCAATCTTGAACCTTATCAGTCGGGGGTTTAGTACATAACATTACTTGCCTTTTATAGCTATAATTTCATCTCAGCGAACTTGCATATATGAAACAGACACCGTATATATTCTGTCAGGTTTATCTGTAACCACTTTTCTCTGCTACTGGCAGCTTAGTACTTCTACCAACACTTTAGCTTTACAATATTTCTTTCGGGAAATAAAACCTAACGAGAGATATTTTATTCCGATATTGTGCTTTAAAATGTTGCCCCTTATTATTGTCCCCCGTGGCAATGTATTGCAGAGTGATTATTGTGTGGGTGGAAACGTTCCTTCAATAGCAGACCACTTTATGCGTATCCGTGGGGAATGCAACGGTTTTATGATTCCATGTCTCAATTGTAATTTAGAATTTCAACATAAAACATTTTTTTAGCATTTGGGGAGTGCCGTCAGAAGTGAAAATGTTTATAGCCCCGTCTACAGATATTTCGAGTTGATAAAAATATTAAAGTTTTGGTAATGAGAAATTAGCTAAATACTTGTATCAGACGCGCCTAAGAATGTTTTTATTTTAAAAGTTGCAATAGACATAGATAAATTAATATTATTGTTATACTGTATTATTATTGTACACTACACAACGTAACATACATTTGATAATATATTTACTTACTAAAAGCTAGGAATAACACAATTTTCTTATTATTAGGAATAATATATCTTTTAGTGTCGGTATATTCAACGCCCTCTACCAGCTTTTCACTGATTTTACAAATTAGGCGTTTTTCGGGAGCTCCCGTCTACATGAAATGTGCCTAAGTAGTAATTAAGTAGGATACGAGTATATTTCCCTCTTTCAATGGTTATATAGTACTGTCGTATGTTGTCTGAATCGAGTGAGCAACGTACTTTCATATAGGCCTACTGTCCAACTATCTCCCATGATATCTTTTCTAACTGCAGGTTCTGTCATTTTCTTGTTCAAGTCCAAGACTCTTAATAAAGATAAGGACTTGTGGTTTAATATCATGGAAATGTTTCAAATCCAAGAAGCTCTGCAAAATAAAGAAGCTGTTTTAAATTAGGGGTATGGGTATCAGTCTTGGCCAATTCATAATAAATGCAATGATATAAGCACTGAAACAGGAAGACATATGGTTAATTGTTTATTACAAAAGAACACTTCAAATAGATAGGAGTTCCCTAAACGCCTCGAGTATACAGACGAAACTGCGGATGGCGGGTAGAAGTACAACAAATTAGCAAAATACACATTTGTTATCGTAACTTTTCATTCTAAAATTAAGATTTTACAATTATTCAATTAACAATGTTTTCAATTTTATTCAATAAACTCAATTAAATGAATTATATTTAGACATATATTTTAAGTCATTAGAGAATATATATACACAGCGTATTGTATTTACAGTCGTATATTATACACAGAATCTTAATTTTCGTTTTACACATTTAGAAATTGTAATTTTCTATAGAAAAATAGGTTAAACCAATGTAAACGTACGAACACAATAGGTAACAAAACCTCCAAACGATATTAACATCTCTTCTAAGAACTCATAAATTATTACGTAATTTAACAAAATATAAGAGTTGTTTATTTTATAATATTGAATGAATATTATTGAAAGTTAACCGCCAAACTCTATGTGAAGGAGGAAACAGCTGTTCTAATCAGGCGTCATAAAATTTCCGCAAAACTTCAGAACGATTTAGATCTCCGGGTTGTTACGAATTTTCGTAAAAAATTGCTAAGAGATTACTTCACGTCTAACGATTAGTTCAAATGGAAGTTATTTTCATATTACGTTTCATAACAGTTTCAGTTAGGCCACCTCAAGTAAATTGTTTTTCAAAAGAGTTGTAAGTATTTAAAATTAGAAAAAAATTACCAAAAAAGTAATACAGTAACATAAATCACATAAATATAAACTCAAATCGCCTCACAAGACGGGCACGAAGCAGTACAATTAACTTATAATAATAATTGGAATGCACACTGGTAACCGACTCGGTGTTGTGAACATTACAAAGGCTGGTGACGTATTGCGGCTCAACCAATTAAGGAAAATAAAATTAAACCTGTCGCCCGTAACAAATTGACGCCTTAAATGAACGTTTGTTACTCGTGGCTAAATTGTTTGTTTTTACTTCTAATTAGTACGTGAGGAAAATCTAATTTGGATCTCAGTATATATATTTTGCTGTTTTCAACAAATGAAGGACTTAAATATTTTGGTGAAATAAGTGAAACAAAAACCCCTGCCACATGATATCATTTACATTAGACCTGTTATGTTATGGACACTTCTTAATGCAAGTTATGTAACCTAACTTAAGTGTGATAGACAATGTGTAACACACGTGTAAATATAGGACACTGTATTGTTTAGCTTAGTATCATAAGATATGCAGGTGTTCAAAATTCATAGAATAAGCTAAGTCAACATCTCTGTGGACAAAGCTTGGGAGACGATTTGTCCGGTAGTGTTTGTATAACGCTCGCAAGCACTGGTTACCTCTGTGAATAAGAGTTGTACCAGAACTGTCTTTGTAGTTAGTTTAATTCTAATTATATTAATAAAGATGTATTTTTACAGCCAAAAATAAATTGTGTTTTTTTTTAAAACCAATCTGCCGTAATAATCGTCGTAACTTGCATGTACGAATAAGGTAATACTGTCTGTTATTCATAGAGTACGATTTATAATTATGTGAGTTCCTTGTGATGTTATCATATAATTTATTCATTTTTGTAATATTTCTCTATATATTGAGACATGTATTTGAAAATAGTTTAAACTTAACCTTCAAATAACGACTAATTAAAAACAAAAACCACTGTTAGACTTAACCTATCACCATGATTCGTTTTCGGAAATATATGTAATTTGATTTGTTTAAATATTTTCTCTGAAAATTCATTTTTCAAGGATATTCTGTAATTCAATATAAATAATACTATTTGTAGAACACAAAAAGAATCTTTCTTTAATAAATCACATATTTATAACTTTACTAATCCTTACCTCTCTTTAAAAATCTCTAAATACTTGGAAGCAAATGCGATTAATAAACTATTTGTGCTCTAACTGGCATAAAACTAGCGCGATATATAGAGTGGACCACGTAAATGTACACTTGGCCTTGAAAAATTGCACGTAATCGCTCATCTACTACCACTTCTCAAAACATGTTATATATTCAGAATGTTCTATACATCAACAGCTTCTGCATCAAATAAGTCTGCACATATTTCAAGATTGATTGTTGCAACATACCAAAGCTAATTTATCCTGGAATTTATCTAATATCGATCCTCTCTTGCAGGTCAGTCTTTTGACAGTCCTTATCTTGTTTGCAGGAAAGTATCTATACTGACCCTCTACCTCCCGGTTTGCCTATTGCGATCTCTCAAGGCCACGTTCACAGTTACGTGGTCCACACTATATAGTTTGCCGCCGACATCACGTTTAACTGTTAAGCTGTTTCTTCCTTCAATGTAGGAGTGTAGATACCATGAAACCTTCGTATTGGGACTTAAAGGAGAAGCATATGTCCCAACGGATAACGTATCTACTCTCACAGGGATCTACTCTACATCTCCATCCATTTTCGTTATTGTATTTTATTTCGCCGATCTTGTCCCCATCAAGTAAATATTTTAATTCATACTATTAATATTGAAACAAATAATATGCTAAAACTTTAACATTTCTTAAAGTTTTCTAAACTTTTTTTTAAAAGGATTAAAAAAGATTAAATGTATTAATGGGATCAGGAATGTATTAAATCAGATGAAACTTCCTATAAGCGTATAGGTAATCAACTAAAGGCTATCACGCATAAAACATTTTCAGCAAGGTCATCAAAAATAATATATCTTTGCAGAAACTTTAAAATATGCCGAATATACAGTAAGGAAATTCTTTATGCAATAATAAAATTTGTAAAAAGTTTGTAATTTAAAATACAAAAGTTTTTAGTAGGTTCTTAGTTAAACTCGAAGATTACTTGTTGAGCCCTTTTAATCTGAAGTATGTTCAAACTTTTATTTTAGTCGCTTTAAAATGACTTTAAAAGTTATGAACTTTCGTGAATAAAACAGTTTTGTTCCGCAGATTTCTTAGCGTTTAAGACCTCATTGTGACAGAGAGTAGGGATTGTAAGTGTTTAAACAAAGCCAAGCCTTTCGGCTGTAAGTCTAACCATATATATAAGTAGTTAAAACATGTATTAGAGCTAGAAGGAGGGGTTTTGGCTTCTCAAGGTCTTTCTCACTTCTATAGCTACAAATAGTGAAATAATATCACTTGTTATAAAACAACGTCCATTGGAATTTTCAAGAAGTATCTAAAAGATTTTACTGAGGAAGAGGAGAGAAAGAAATGTAGTATTAAAAACATAACTTTTCAAATAAATAAAAAATCAAAACAATATAAAAATTAGTCATAAAAATTTGAAAATTTGTTTACTTACTCTTTGCCTGTTAGTTATAGCACAAAATTTTCAAAAAAATACTTTTATAGAACACAGTAGGTTTAACAAATTTGTATAACAGTTACATCAAATTAAGCAATTACACAATACAGGGTTTACTTGAAGTGTGTATAATTAGGACTGGGTAGCGAAAAGACATTTCCCTTTGTCCCGAATGTGAGCACCCCAACTTAAGGGAATATTCCCTGCTTACGAAACGTCATAGTTCCCACTATTCTTAATATCAGGATATCTTTCTGACCTTCACCTAGTCCTATCTAATCAACTTATACTTTTTCCAGGGTCTAAATGGTTCAACAGTTTTTAGGAAAAAATGCTGAATTTAACATCGTCATGCTCAATCACAGGATCAGAAATATCAGAGATTCACTTCTAAGCACACATTAGAGCTGTGCATCTTGAAGTTGTTTAAGGGAAATATTGTCTCTGATCCTACCGCGGTAAAACTTGCATTAATGTCATGGATGAAACGTCATTGATCACCTGTTGGATAGGTATCCATCATGGTAAGGTTCTTTTATAAAGCTATTTAGTTGGAGAACCAAATGTTTTGTCGCATTCCCCACAGTTCTGTACAAAGGAATCTATGGTGTGTGTGTGTGTGTGTGTGTGTGTGTGTGTGTGTGTGTGTGTGTGTGTGTGTGTGTGTGTGTATGTGTGTATGTGTGTGTGTGTGTGTGTGTGTGTGTGTGTGTGTGTGTGTGTGTGTGTGTGTGTGTGTGTGTGTGTGTGTGTGTGTGTGTGTGTGTGTGTGTGTGTGTGTGTGTGTGTGTGTGTGTGTGTGTGTGTGTGTAAGTGTGTAAATACAAATATACACAACTGAAGAGTCAGACCAAACCATAATAAAGATTACCTAGTCTCTTGAATAGAAAAAAGAATATAAACATGACCTAAATATCAATCCCTTAAAGAGCGCAATGATGTTTCCTTATTTCTAGTCTTTAGATATTCTCATCAGAATAAGTTGATATTAAAATAAAACGAATAACATCCGAAAAGAGTCGAATATAAAAGGAATTTACGATGGAAAATAAAAAAATATATAAATAAATACGTTATAAAAATTAATAAAATTCGAAAACGAGCGCCTGGCTGTCAGTATATACCAATATAAATAAGATCGAAAAAAACAGTTAATGTACGAAACAAAATGCCAAACAAAATATTGCAGTGGGATTTAATATATATTTAAATGGTAACCAAAACTGCGTCGGTTTATCGTTAGTTAGAATATTGGGGGAGTAATTTAATTATAGAATTGGAATAGCTAAACTCATGTTACTGCTTTATAAATGGTACAAAGATTAGGGAAACTGAGTTAAAGCGTTTTATTTTCGTATAATGTTCTGTTTAATTTTCAAAACCATAAAAAGAATAACAGGTTTTAAATTAAACCCATATAATGGAAAATTGATACTATTTTTAAACAAAGCATCATAAAAGCTTAAAAATCCCAAACCACAATAACTCACTTCTCCCGTATTAAAACTTTTCCGGAAGTTTGCTTCCTCTTTGGGAGAAAATATAAATTGACAGGAAATAAATAAGATGTTTTCTTTTGCCATTTTAAATTGGGCGGATGTTCCGAAAGCTATCAAGTAAATTCATTGAGCAATCAAGACGCTATTTGTTATTACTTGGACAAAACCGCTATGCTTTCAATGATAGTCTGTGACATTGATTAATCATATGCGTAGAGTAACAATAGCTGGCAACTACTCACTAGTACGCCCTTGAACATGACGATGTGTAGCTGTAACTACCGCAGTATTTGTCAATAACCTTTAATATTTACAGAAACCTTAATGGAGATGTATAAAATGGACATGCCTTTCTATTAATAGGAACAGGCGATATTACGGCAATGTATTCATACTTAAATTAATAGAACGTTGTATATTTTTGGTGGTTTGTGTTATCATATAAATCTAATATCACAAACAGAAATTTGTTTTATGGTATTGAAAAAAATCGATACTCTCATAGTTTTGTAGGTTATATAATTAGTTTATCTACTTACACAACGTAAAAGATTTTTCAAAAATAACGTCCCAATGATTTAATCGTTAGCAGTGAAATTACAAACGTGCAGGAAATATTTTACAATGTGATGTAGTGGCAGTTTCAAACCACATTCATGACCTTTATCCCATTAAAGTGCCGATAATGTACAGCGCAATTACCCACTTCGTGCTGATTTCAAGCTGGAATTCTTTCAAGTATAGAAAGCAGGGGTTTCCATTGGGATTCACATTGGGTTAAATACTCTTAACCGTAATTTCTTAACCGTAGTTATTCTAATTAGTGTAAACACATATACATTTATTACTTGGAAACACAGTAAGAAATGTAAATAAATTTGTACATTGGAGTGTTCTAAACCAGTGTTTGTATTTACACTAAATTGTAGCAATATTTGCTATCAAAGCCTCATTTGTGTAGGCTAGTTAAGATAGAATAGAATACCTGTTATATGAACATAATTTCCCAGTAGAATAAGATGTTTATAAACGTCGACTTGTGAATGGTTTTCCTATGTAAATATGGTGAAGGCTAACGTTTGACTTAACGGGGAAACTAAGAGGGGATTTTTAGGTTTTTCTTTGAACACAAAACAGGAGTAGTTATAAATAAATAATAAAAATACGTTAAATAAATTAATTTTAAAATATTCAACACTATTTATGGGAATAACTTAATTATGATTTGCATCTGTCTTCATAAGACTTCTTCTATCTGTAATCTACTTCTGCGACCTCAGATCCTTCTTCTAATATAAAGGGTTAAGTACTTTGTGAAGGGCGAACGTTGAGTAATTTATAAAAGCATAAAGTTAAATTACTTTTAGTTATTAACTTCTGTACAGAATATCTAGCAATATTTTACATACTTTTATTCCCAACGGTTATGACGTCACGCAAGCGACGTGACACAGTAACTACTAGTACACATGCAATTTAGGTTATATTTTTAGTTCCATGTGAAATCTCTTAGTTTGAAGTTGGTGAAATGAACGCCATTAAACTTATTATAATGCCATCAAACTTGAAACAATTGCCAATAAATAAACAATAGTGTCTAACTATTGAACCTTAAAAGGTGTAACGTAAATTTGTTTCATTTCGTCTTAGAGTATTTAAATATACTTAATAATGTCTAAAAAATAATTACCAAAAACTAGAAAGTTACGAAATATGTAAACACGAAATTATTCACTATGAATTAGAACCAAATCAGTAACTCGGTTAAATAACACGCACGTGCGTGCGTACGTGTGTGTGTGTGTGTGTGTGTGCGTGCGTGTGTGTGCGTGCGTGTGTGTGTGTGTGTGTGTGCGTGTGTGTGTGTGTGCGTGTGTGTGTGTGTGTGCGCGCGCGCGTGTGTGTGTGTTTGTATGTGTGTGAGTGTGTGTGTGTGTGTGTGTGTGTGTGTGTGTGTGTGTGTATGTGTGTGTGTGTGTGTGTTTGTGTGTGTCCTTTATCATTACTCCTTTCTCTCCGTTTTTTTATAGAGTATCACAGAGTGAAATAGTTTTCGAATTTTGTTACATCCTCCAGACAAGGGAATTTGTATGAGAGACATCAAAGAATTTTCACCTCAGTGACGTTATTCAAATGACCGTTCAATACATCTTCTTTTACACAGCTTTGTCACGAGAATTAGAAGGAGCGCCTTAGTGAAACTTAAACACCGTCACTTCTCCAGTACTTGACCCAATATTAACAATTGGACGGAATGTTTAAAATATTTATTTCATTGGGAAAGATGGAATAGAGCAGGAAATGTTCCTTTCGTAACTGAATTTGGTAAATTTGTCGCAATAGAACGCTAGACAAATTACTATTCAGTTCGTGAAACACTATTCCCAATTATCTAACTTCAACTAATTGTTGCATTCTCAGAGAAACGCTTTGTTGGTTTGATTTCAACTAGTGAAGACAGGTAAGATGAAGGGGTTGGAGGGGATAGTGAATCTTCAACGTTAGAAGGGGATTTTATAATATTTTCCCCTGTATATTGTTGTATTCCTTTTTATTCGGTAGTCTTTCTCTCTCTCTCTCTCTCTCTCTCTCTCTCTCTCTCTCTCTCTCTCTCTCTCTCTCTCTATCTATCTATCTATCTATCTATCTATCTATCTATCTATCTATCTATCTATCTATCTATCTATCTCTATCTATCTATCTATCTACCTATCTATTTTTTTAAATAAATAAAATTACTATTTCCTCTTTATTCGGTAATTTCTCAATCTCTCTAGTTTTGTCTCCCCCTCTCTCTCTCTCTCTCTCTCTGAAACTCTATTTATTATTTTAAACTATGAATTTGTCTCGTACCACAGACAATTATTAACTAGTTATTTTTAATTCCACATTTTCATTAACTTTTCAATCATTTATAGCAAATGGCAAAACTAAATCGACGTTTCATTAAGGCAAATTTAAATCTTATTACAACTACAAAAAGAAATATTTTTTGAAAATGTTTACAGAATCGAAATATACATTGTAATTTAAATAAATAACTTTATTTGTGGTTAAAGTTTACTTACTTAATAAAAAGTGCACCTCAGTTTCCTTAAGTTCTGGGAAATAATATGTTGTATTGAAGGGATAGCCCTCTAAGTAAATAAATAGTTAAGTAAAATTGCTTACCAATACAGACACATGTAATTAAAATTAAAAAAATGAATATAGCAAATAAAAATAAATACTAAATTCACGACTAATACTTAGAAATGGAATATTTTTAAATGGTTGATTATTTTAAATACGTTAGATCTCAACCGGTGTGAAGAAAGGTGTCTACTCGCTATAAGAACTTGTTATGTAGTCTAAAGTGAGATTCCTTACTATTGGATGAATGGTTTTATAAACACTACTAAAACGGGGTCACGCTAATTGTATATCACGCGACCAAGCAATTTGTAATCAACCGAATGGAGTTGTGCTTTAAAACATTCATCGTTCAATCTCTAATTGCTACTGGAATACATTTTATATTAGTGTGGGAAAACCACACATTTTAATTACAATTTTAATTAATTAAAATGAAATATAGTTGAATCTACCTCTATGAAAGTCTCTATTAAAAAAATAATTATAAGACGTAGCGTTTATTATATGACATTTGGATTAGGCAGTGACTTTTATATATATATATATATATATATATATATATATATATATATATGTAAATATTTTTTTGTTATCCTTCTTTTAGGCAATTGTTTAACACATTCTACCACTGGAGGCTCAAATAATAGTTTAAATCGCATGGATTTATTCATTTTAGGAAAAGAATATATAAAGGTCCAACGCAGTAATGAAAGTTTACCAGAATTACAGTAGAAAAATGTTAAACCAATTTGCCTTCTATTTGAGAAACAATAATCCTGGGTCATGCACGAAGTCGCGTTTAATATCTCATGATATTTTAAACGAAAGATTCGCTAATTTTGCTACAAAAACTAAACAGACTGAAAGATGGATGTAAACTAAAGAGTTTTGTTCATTGATCGAAATATATTGGGCATATTTTGTTTAAAACATTTTCCTGGAAATTGTAAACATGACTAAATACACTCCAAATTGGTCTTGTCATACTTTAACAAAAAAGCACTTTTGCTCGTGCACAAAACGTTGTGTCATTTATAACCAAAACAAAGTAGAACCAATTTGAGTTTTTCAACTTTTATGAATATCATCTTATAACGCCAAGAACATGGGAAGGGGGATGGGCGATGTAATTTTTTCTAAGGTCTGGACCCAGTGACTGGAAAGAAATATGTAGTAGAAGAAAAGCTGAACTTACAGAGCAATTGTATTACCTAAAGAATAATTGCTCTTACAGGGTGAAAAACTTTCTTTTTACAGAAATTAAAACCTTAGTGACTTTTAGTACTTTATCATCGAAACGTTGTGTTTGTAACTCATGATTATAGATTTGTAAGCTTTTCTAGAGGGTAATTGTTATATACGAACAGTGCCTTGAAGTTCAATGACAAAGATAATCGTTCAATGACGTCCTCGGATTTATTATTCTAATAGTGAGTTGAAAGTTGTGTAATGTTTTTGAGCTTTATTGTACAAATCCATAAATCAATACTTTATAGTATAATACCAAACACCGCAAATATAAACGAATTGAAAGGATATTACCATAAAACCAATAACGTGGATATTTTAAATAGGTAATGAAACATTTTAACATAAAATAATCGTAGTCGAGAGCATTGTGGGATTGAGCGATCAATCTATGTCCAAAATTATAATATAAATCCACTTCCGCTACAATCCAAATTTCAATAAAAGTTTAAATGCATTCAGAATAAATTTAGCAAATGGTGGACCGTCCCTGCGCTATCGATTCTACCAGATTTGCACAAACGTTCACTTATGCAAATTTTCTTTCTGTATTTTTTTTTTTAAATAGTAAATTTTTTATCACAATCGGAGTATAGGTAGGTAAAGTAGGTTGTATTACTACGTGATACTTTTGTTCTGAATATATAAATAAAATAACATATGTTACTCAACATTTTTATTATAAATTATCACTAGCAATAATATGGTGTCACATATTTGATTAGGAAATAAATAGGCCCTATGAGGAATTTAAAATGTAGTGAACTACAAACGTATTTGCGATGCACGCCAAATACCTCAGGAAAAATTATAAGTTAATCTATTGTTTTAAAAAAATAAAATTTTTAAATTGAATGTATTTTAGACGAGCTGACGCTTTTCGGTATGGAGATTAAGCCTTCAGTATGCGTTATCAGTGGTATAAAGCCATTAGATTTCGCTTAGATTATATGTAACATATGATTTCTACAACATCTGTTTGTAGTAGGTTATGTTGTAGAAAATCTGTTTCAACGCCAAAGTTATATTATTTTAATTATTGTATGACATAGAATCTTATCATTTAATATCTTTTACAACCTAATAAATATGAATTCCGTATAATGATAATGAGTTGTACATGATTTCCTAAAAAAAAGCATTTAACAAATCATTAAAGAACCGACTCCAATTAATTTTCAGAAAATTAAATTCTTCGAAATGATAATGTTTCAACAACTAAAATGCGACGATGACTTTATGGTACATTTTAAATTGCTATAGAAGTAGCAGTCCGTATTTTTCAGATTCTCGTAACATTCAAACATACATTTTTCACATGCTTACTGTAAAGGTAGGTCATGAGTGTTCAAGAAATTAATAGTAAAGATACATTGTGTTCATACCAAATATGTGAGGACTGTTAGAAGGTTTTAGAAAGACATTTCTCGTAGTCTCTCGAAACCTTTAAAGGTACAAATCACATGCTCACCAAATTTGTTGCCTATAATTCTTGCCCAACGCTGTCATCTGTCAGAAAGAGTTACTTTCGTATTTCCTGTTGTCACTTTGCTGACGTCACTTCCTTTGTGAATAATATTATAAGGTTATCTGTATATGGCTTGAACACTAACCAAGATTTAAACTCCTTTGGGTAATAAATAACATAGAGGTTGGTGCAAATCCAATAGCGCTTTGTCTTCTCACCTGAGGCTGGGTAAAGGAGAGGCTGGGTAAAGGCTGTACAACGATTTTGAAGGTAAAATAAATGTTTTTATATTTTAATGGGTTAAAATAAATTCTTCCAAATAGATTTAATAGTGTTGATCAATGCATAATGGTACGCAGAAAAATGTATTTCTCTTTTAATTTTTTTTTTCAATTACAACTATCTCCCAATTTTATCATCGCCTATTTTAACTTTTATCTTCCGACATTCCGAACCAAAATCCATTCTTATGCAGTTTTTTTGCAATAAATATAATTTTTTATACTTAATACAGGCTTTCTCAGTTAATACATTCTATATGAAATATTTAAAAATAACTATATCTGTTTCCTCTTATTTACTTCTACCAATGTTCTTTTGTGTAATAACTGTTATGTGCACTACTTGTCCATATATTTTTCTTTACCATTAACCTCTGTTATTAATTTGTTCAATAGTATCTACTACAAGGCAGTCGTTTATAGTATTCCATGAAAACGACGAATTTATTGCTTTTATTAGCTTCCATTTTCGATTTGGTTGTGCTTGAAAATTCAATTTGCCCGTTTCGAGGATTTATTTTATTTACATTTTGCTTCAACTCTGACCCAGAACATATATTATTAGACTTTTAACAAAATCTTTATATCACGTTTGCTACCGAGCATATATGTGCCGTCGGGTTTTTCACGAGGGACCGGAGGCAAGAATTCGATATTTCCACACAGACCACGTTAACGTGGACCTGACTTTCATTAGGCCTACAGACCAAAAGTGGAAAATTGTTATAATAATTTTTTAAACTTCAAACAAACCCTTGGCGTATGTGTGTTTATTGTATGTTTTTGATTTAGCTATTTTTAGTGTTTTTTTAGAATAGGGCATATATGAGGCGGTCTATAGTACGAAAATCTTACCATTTACGGGCTTCCTACGTATGAGGCACTACAATGTAGCCCCTCAAATCCGAAGCCAAGTATGATTTTGATGAATACAATTTTTTTAAGTATGTAAAATTTAATAAATTATAAAAATGATAAAGGCTAATAAATTTGCTTTTTACATAAAACAGGGCTTAGATGTGTATGTATTAGAAATAACACTATATACACGTAAAAACAGAAATGTAATACAAAGGCTTATATCAACAAACTCCCAACTAACTCGTCTTGGCTATTCATGCTAGACAGATATCTTATACAGGCTACATATCATATTGAAAAGATGCTGACATTGTAAACAATATTGTATCAGAAATAAAATATGTTTACATTTTTGTTCCATGTAGGCCTGCAGTAGGCCAACAGAAAATTTACAAACGCACTCATCACTTGTGACAATTTTATATCCAGTGTTGATAAATGCCATTTAGAGTACATTCTTTGTGATTCTAATGGAATAGAATGGTGCACGAAGGAATAAACAATGTGTCAGGAGTATCTTGACGTCATTGACCTTGATAACTGAGTGACCAGATAACCCAAATTAATGTGAGACATGTCTAAAGTCCGATACGAACATATCATACTGTTGAAATAAACCACCACTGATTTGTCAGAGGAATAAAAGTAACATGCAAACAGTGTCGCAAATATGATCCGTCGGTTCATTTCAACTTCCCAGAGCAGCGCATACGTGAGCCGGCTTCTCTATACCAATAGTTATTTAACATTGGCGGTGGCGAACTATGCGGTGATCAGTGTAATGACAAATAATTTGTTTATTCGATTTAAATGCACCAAGTAAAGTTTCAGATCTGAATTTCACTGATAATGTATTTCCACATCCCAGAGTGTTCTTTAAAACAAATAGGATAAATTAATTATAATGGTGTTAGTACCTCTTGGTTACGTCGAGCATTCTGTTAGTGACCTATGAGTTACGTAATTCCCCCTTATACGTCACACAAGTTACATTGACGTTACGGGAAATTAAAAGGTATTTTGATAACTTATAACAACAAGTATCCCTTTTCATGCATTTTTGATATACTTGTTCTGACATATCCTTTGTAGTCAATGATACATCTGTTTCATCCGCCTAATTATTTACAAATTTGTATTTCCTAACGTTTAATGAGCAGTGAATTGGATATCGAGAAGAAATCAATTTATTGATGATTATAATTGATAGTTATCTAAATATTCTGTACTTTATTGAAATTGCCAAAAGCTTTTTTGTTAGCTTCTAAATGTTTATTTTAGTTGGCTATTTGCTATTAAATGTTAGATGGCTATTTGCGAGCAAATGATATTGTTACAAATTTTAATTTAATAAAACTTTAGCATTTAAATTATACTAGACGCGCTCTTTCTCTCACTATCTCTTTCTCTTTCTCTCTCTCTCTCTCTCTCTCTCTCTCTCTCTCTATATATATATATATATATATATATATATATATATATATATATATATTTATATATAGATATATAGATGTGTGTGTGTGTGTATGGTAAATGGTTACTATCCGGAGCACATCCGTTCATTTTGCAGTGCATAAAATCACAGTTCCGTCGTTTCGCTAGAATCTCATATAGCATTGACTAGGTGAACCCAACAACAGTTGAAATGCGAATAATATTATCCGGATGTACTCCGCATATTAACTATTCATAATAATGTTTCATCCGTGAAGACATTCCTACCAGGAATATATACGTAATACAAATACAGTACGTCTGTTAAATTTTAGTATTTTCATCTTCAGTTTTTTTTAAAACTCTATGCACAATTACTATTCATCATGAAATAGAAAAACCTATACCAATTTACTTAGTCTTGTACATTAAAAAACTAAAACATTGATCTAAAAATCAGTAATTTATTGAAACAAGTTTTTATAAGAATAATTAGGAATGAAGTTTATTTTATTGCTCCTCCTACATTAAGGAAAACAATTTGTTTCTCTTACAAATTTAGTTCAACGTAAACTCTAACACAGACATATGACAAACTACAAGTCACGCGCCGAAGGGTTATTGTAACCCACGCGATGCATTAATGCTCCCTGGCGAAAGTTTTGACAACTTGTGTTTCATGAATAATACATTTTTACTAAAAGCTCTGACAACAGCGAGCTTCGTGTTGATATCTTGGAGTATATATTTTTTGCTTCAAATAAATGTGATATTGTGCGCCAAGCTATCATTGTTTTTTGATTTAATTGCACACTGAACGGAAAGAAGAGTATAAATAAAGTTATGTTTACACTAACTATTCAACTATAGGTCGTAAAGTGTATTTATATTGGGTATTTTGCATGTGTTTATCACTAAGAGAGAAGTACTTGTGTAGTGGGTATGAAATATGTTAACCCGAAATTATATACGTAAGCTGGCACACTATGTGTTATGGAGCACCGCCGGTGATGTGACCAACTGTGATTTCACACTAACAGGGCAAAGTGTGATTGCTACTTTGAAAAACGTATGATTTTTAACCGCGTTTGTGTGTGTGTGTGTGTGTGTGTGTTGTTGTTGTTGTTGTTGTAACTGTCTGGAAAGCCCTCCTAATTGGGAAATTAATAATTTCCTATTTTTAAAGAACAATTTTAATATTTAAATAATAAGGTTTGAATTCATTGTAAAAATAAACATAGTAAAGAGTGAGGAATTCAGTAAAATCTTAAATACCTAATATTAGGACAAATTAAAAATTACAATAGCATGAAACTGTAATAACTAACTGAATTTGACAAACGAGAGTGAATTGAAAAATTTCTAAGTGCCGAAAAATGCTAACTTGCGAGCTAGGCCACGTAGTACTATCATCGACATTTTGAAATTACCAGAAAAATCCAAAATAAACAATAACATATAATAAACAGTAGTGAAAACAGCATTTAAAAATCTCAAATAACAAAAACGTTATAGGCATTTTAAAATAATAGACATTTTTCAGTGTTCTAAAACAGATAACAAAATTATGCAGGTTGAATCGAATACGTTGTCCAACCCGCCCGTACAAGAAAAGAAGCACGAAGATAGCGACGAGCTTAGTGCAGGGGGGGAAGGGTTACATAGCCGCAACAAATACAGGAACTTAGGGACCTGTAAGGCAGTCTGTAAAAGTTTTTAATACGAGCTGCTAACGGTCGTAATCTCGGATCGCACTTAGAACCACCATAAGGCCAGATGGGATCAAACCATCACGCTTCCGCCGTCTAAAACCATCCATAGACAAGGGCTCCAGACTCAGCCTCCAGGACGTGGAAATGGAGAAAAAATTCCATCGACTGTCCAGGGATGGCCACTTCCGATGTCCAGGGACCAGGGAATCCAGACGAGAGGACTCTAGGACCGGCAGGGAAATCCTTGGCAAGTCATTTTCTCTATTATATAAAAATTAACGTCAAATTTAGTCAGTTAAATTTATTAAATTCATATTACAAATTAAACTTAAACAATGACTTCACTATATGTTGAAAAATTAAATAAAACTTAAAAGTAGTAAAATTAATTAGTATAACAACAATGTTTAAGTAATGAATCATATATATTTTATTTACAAAGTGGTTTTGGCCATAAGCCAATCATTTTCAAGAAGACCAGATTTATTGAATCATATAAATTTTAAAATTATTTATAATAAAATGTGAATTTACCAATTCAATATTGAAATGAGAAGATACAATTTTTTATTATGTTAAATTTGGAAATAATTTTGTTTAAAAATGTGTAAATGTAATTAATGAATTATATATGAAATGTAGGATTTAAATATGTGAAAAATATCGAACTTTTAATTAATTATTTGTGAAGATAAAGAGAGAGTTAAATGTATTTTATTTAAAAAGATAATTATTTTAGTTTAAAATCAGAAATTAAATGCATTATAAAAATTTACAGTATTTAAATTTATCCTGTGTTGAACAACCAATAAAACTTTTAGTTTTTTCCAACTCATAAATAATGATTATAAAATCAAAGTACAGTTTTAATTAAATTTCATTAATTAATAAATATATAAGATTCAGAACCTAATGTTTCTTCAAACGAGTTCTCTTCTGAGAACCAATTTATTGAGCTATTCTAAAAATTAGTTGTTTTTTTGTATTGAAGCCCAGAGACGAAGTCTACTGGCAGATCATGTTTAAAGAACACATGAGCCTTTAAAAAAGGTATCTTACTCATGATCATATTTTGCAAGTCCCCTTGCTGTGCCTGCAAAACTCATGAAGTGGTAAGATTCTTTGAAAATTTTGTGTGTTCATATAAATTTTGTTTCTTTCCAGCTTTATTTTACTAACATGTGTGACTATATACAGACCCAACAAACTTGCCAACCATCTTAGGGGAGGTCGTACAAACGTTAAGGTACAAGTCATGCGGGAATAGGCTTGTATTTAGGCGTGGTCCATTACGCGGGAACACAAGACAACATTTAGGGATCTTAACACGGTACACAAAACGGTGTGAGCAGCAGATATATAAATATATAATAAATATGTAACTGTGCCATAAAAGCGGGGAGAAGTTGCAGTGTGTGTGTGTACGCGCACATGGGCAAAATTCAATAATAATTGTAGATAAAGCAAAACATTGGTAGACAAGGAAATTACAGATTAAAAAAAAAGTTCACTGCAAAATACAAATACAATATGTTTGATCCTAAAAAAGGCTATTCGCGACAGTCATATAGTAGCTGACAGGTGCTTGGAGGTCAAGTGACTTTTAAAATTCGATGTTGAAGTTTTAAAAGAAACCTTATTTTTAAAAATGTTAAAAAACGGCATTTTATATAAAAGTATCTCCTAATAATAAACTAGTGAATTCAAATAAATTATTTTCAAATGAATAAAAAACTAATAGCTATTGCAAACAAAACTATTTTAGAGCTTTCTTGATCACGATCACAATCCCAACACCACGGGTGGCCGTCACAAGCCACAGTCAAAGCTAGTCAGAGTGAGTAGGAAAAAGAAACTGAGAATTACAATCTTAGTCTAAAATAAGTTCTAATTTCCATTTCGTTTCGTTCATTCTGTTTTTCAAATCAGTGACTGACAGTCAAACTGTCCCGATTTCAGCCCCGCTTATCTATACCATGGGCAGTTTAAGTTCCACGACCTTAGTTCCATTCTTGGCTGAATGATTGTGAACGGTTTTGGATCCCACGTCAAATTTGTGTTACATAAGAAACTTCTACTTTATTTACTACATAACATGTTGAACTGTGTATTTCAAATAACAGTGACTAAATCACAAGTTTGGAATTTTTTTCCCATCACTGAACAGCACTCGATCGCCTTGCACACACACATCAAATAGTTGTTGTGAGAAGCAACAGTCCGTAACTTTCTGAATATAAGGCCAAATGTTAGGATTCAGTTACATTATATTATCTCTAAGGAGTTTTTCTTTATATTGTGGTATTCAGCAGTCAAGGTATTCAGTGAGCTAGTATTTATCTGAGTTTACTGTGTTCACCATAAATATTTTAGTGCAGAATGAAATGTAACAAAGAAGCTAGTCTACCAGAACTTTATGTTATATAATAGCATTTATGTTAAATTAGGTAAATCGTTGACGCTTCACGGCTGACAAACTTCAAAGCTTTACAACCAGATAGAGGGCAGAAGGTTTTAAAGGAATTTCGTGAAAGCGCCGAGCTCTTATTAAATTAAAATTATCTACTTCTAAAAAGCGCTCAACTATATCCAGAAACGTAGGATGCTTTCTTTGCTTTAGTCGTGGCGCTAGGCTGCAAAATGTTAGTTAACTAAAATATTTCGGAATGTTTGCTATTCTTTAATTAGCCTTGTAGAGTGCAAAGTATTTTATATTATTTACAATAAATACAATCTTATTACAAAATATTAATATACATACGGTTTTAACTGCTGTTTTTTTGTAACTTTGTGTAAACAATAATTGTTAGTCTTATTTATTTCACGTAATAGCTTTAAATATGGTAACTTGATTGTCGAAATTGTAGCTTGATTTCACAGGTGAAATTTTATACTCAATAACAAATTATTTAAGTTATATATTTAAATAATAACACTTTAAAATTTCATCAATTTACTTACTCATCTATTTTCATAAAGGAGCAGGAGTATCTAGCAACATCTTCTCCTTTTATGGAGCAGCAGGAAGCAACAGAACTGCCTTCGACAGAGAATTCGAAGCAATTAGGATTGCGCTAAGCAACTGTATGCAAATATAAACAAATTTAATAATGCTGCTATATTCATCAATTCAAAATCTGCTATCCAGGGCATAACATCTCCTGATCTGCCAATAAGCCCCGAAGTGCAAGACTGTACCACTCGCTAAATTCCGAACGTAAATCAATCGTACTACAGTCGCCTCCTGGTCACTGTGGTGTGACTGGAAATAAGCAGGCAGACATCCTTGCTAAAAAAGGTACTGAAATAAAACAAGAACAAAAAACACAAGTTTCTTATAACACAATAAGGTTACAAATTAAAAAGCCATCAAAATCCAACGTGTAAAAGATATAGTGGAACGTACACAAGGGAAACAATGGGAAGATGCCATAACGACAACACCTGAGGGCCCT
Source organism: Prosapia bicincta (assembly GCA_036971475.1). NCBI lineage: Eukaryota > Metazoa > Arthropoda > Insecta > Hemiptera > Cercopidae > Prosapia > Prosapia bicincta. The sequence goes on from JBAIZL010000001.1 coordinate 64,144,074, forward strand.
AGAATCGTAGCAGTTGCCACCTTCCACCTCATTACAGGACACGACCTTCTACGAAAACACCTATACCGCATTGGACTAGCTGAGGACCCATACTGCAGCCTATACCAACAAGAATATTACATGGATAGAAGTCACCTTAAGGTGTGTCCAATACTATCAAAGACAACTGACATGAACGACACTGGGAAGCACGAGGTTTATTAAAGAGTCTGTAACTAATGTTATTTGTTACTTGCCAATAGAATAAATATATATATATATATATATATATATATATATATATTTTATATATATATATATATATATATATATATTATATATTATATATATATATATATATAATATTAAATAGAGTTTTTTGTGTAGATATATATTTCAGTCAATAAAAACAATCACACACCCTATTTTTCTCTTCCTCCCTGTTTTTCCACTTCACAAATAAGGTTACACTACATATAATATATAAATAAATGAATGTATATATATATATATACATGTGTGTGTGTGTGTATACGTGTATATATATATATATATATATACATATATTTATTTGTTTATATGTAGTATATATTATAAAAAAGTAGTAGACGTTTTTTTATTTAGATATAAATTCCAATTAATAAACATTCCGTCAACTTTTAATGTTGTAAACTTATAAATTACAACGTCAACGTTTGAAAGTAAATACAAACTTTGTGGAGCATATTTTACGGAAAGCAAATTGGCCTTCAGTTTCAATAAAAAATTTCTTTCCCTGCTTTGCCGTAGAGTTAAATATAAGAAAGTTTTCTCTACCATAGCTTAAGCAGATATTTCTTGTTACTCAACCGTGAATTGATCGGAAGGGAGTTTGTGAAATACTTTAAAGGGGGATTTTAAATATACGTTAAATATCTCGAAATATATTCACAGCATACTCAATATACTTGACAAACGGTAATGCATAATACTTGTAGTTATGCTAAATACATAGTCAATAGAAAGATATAGAAAGGTAAATATGTTGAAAAAAACTTTAAAAGATTCATATTTTTATACCACATCCTAAAATCACATATATTTTAAATATATGTATGTATATTTATATATATATGTTTTTTGTGTTTTTTACTAGTAAAACCCTTTATCCTTTTATATAGCAATGGATCAAGGTTCGTGTAGGCTGACATGTATCTTGATATAACAATTACATGTGTGGATAAAGTTTAGTAGTTTTTTTTTGGAAATATAAAAATCTTTACTTCACCTGGAATTACGAAAGCACGGTACTAACACCTCCCCCAAGTAAAAGCAGTTTCAAAGCACTGATTAAACGCCGAAAAAAAAGTTACATTTCATCCAGTGTAAATACTCATGGGACCGTAGTGACTCACAGGACGCCTAAACTAGTTTCCAAACCAAACTAGTTTCCAAACAAAACTAGTTTCCAATGGGCATCGCGAATACCAGTATAGTATTTGCTTCGTTATGTTATATTACAAATAAGCTATGGAATAGACTCTGATTCTAAGCTAACGGCATCTGAACATCACTGTAACGGTTAAAAACGCGTAAATTTAATTTCTTTAATCATTTTAAAATTAGATGCTTTGCCAATAAATAAAAATATATGTCCAATAATTTCAAAGTTACACCTAAATAATTTAATCTCCCATTATGAGTGAAAGATAATAGATTTGATTTCTTGTTTTTCTAATGGGGAACATATTGACAGTAAAATTATTCGGAACAGAATAATTCTGAACATATGTTTGTGTGATGATGTAATATTTGAGGGAGGCAGGGAAGTTGGGGGTGGGAGAGAGAGAGATTCAATATAAGTGTAGCATATTGACTGTAGGGAAAAGATTGCATTTTAATAATTTAAAGTTTATTATACGCTGACCTAACTCTTTGCATATTAATGTAGTCAACAGTTTCATTTCCTTATCTCGGTGGATGAAATGTTTCCAACACTTTGCTATGCATTGGTACATATATAAATATTTTACCGCAGGAGAAGTTTCATGAAGTAAGAAATAACTTTATCCCGACCTGATTATCGACTTCAAGTTTGGTAATCAATTCAACGTAGCAACGTCAGGTCAACGTTTCAGTCTATGTTTTTTCTTTGGTAGTTTGTATTAAAAAAATATCAATCAAATGCAACTTTATATAAAGATTTAATAGCGGGTGTGCATGTTTATTTATATATATATTTACTCATTTATATACTATTAGTGTAATATATAATACAACTTGTAATAAAATCTTGATGTCATATCTGTAATATATCTTCAATATGTGTTATTTTTTTCTAATTTTATGTTCATTGCTTTCAAGGCTTCAAATCATTGATACACAAATACAACACACACACACACACATACACACACACACACACACACACACACACACACACATACACACACACATACACACACACACACACACACACACACAACACACACACACAAACACACACACACACACACACACACACACACAGTTACTCACTCACACAACAACTCACACAACACACACACAGCTCAAACACACTCTATCAACACACTTTATACACACACATACACACACTTTTTACACACACAAACACACACACATACACACACACACACAGATATATATATACACATAAATATATAAATAAATATATATATATATACATATATTTCTTTAATTATTTACCCGTCCCGCTACACCCTAACGAGTTGGGAGTCATGTATTCTATCTGTTATAACGCGGCAATAATGTTACTATCTTGAAAACATTTTTCAAAAAAATTTGACTTTTTTCTAACAAAACTGACCTTTTTGGAGCTATGAGGATACTATAATTTTGCCAAGAATAATCCCTTAGATTAATTTGTATTGAAGGAACATGACAAAATGAATCCTATGTTTCGGTTCAAAATATCTATTTGAATGATAGATGCGATGGATTTATTCGACGGCTATTGTTATTAATTCTATATATTAAGTTTCAAGGAGGGCTGTTTTAAAAATGGTTGAGTGGCGACCTGACTTTAGAAAAAGCTTAAAAGTCTTGTAAAATTAGGCTAAACAAACTCACCTCAGTCACAATGAAAGTTCCGTCCTTTCCTCTTGAACGTTCCAGAAATGAAGGGAAGCTTTTCATTTCCAATATAAAAACGGATATTACGTATTTAGTCGACGACAAGCGACAGAGAAGTGGAGTTTGGGTAGAGTAAATTGTAAAGTAACTAAAAGGTGAAATAGGTCAAATGCAATAAGATTTTACTTGTGTTTTAAAATGTTTAATACAACGTAAATGGATTCAGATTGTTTTAATATTAAAAACAGTGTATATTTTATGTTTAAAAGCTAACAGCCATTGTGACATTAGTCGACTATAAAAGATACATCCTAAACAAACACTAAAAACAGCAAAAACAAAAATATATATGTGTGTGTGTGTGTGTGTGTGTGTGTTTTGTGAATATCTGAATGCAAGTTTGTGTAATTCACCCTTTATCGTTACCCTTTCTCTCTGTTTTTCTTTATAAAGTATCACAGAGGGAAAGCGTCTTCAAATTTTGTTACATCCTCCAGACAAGGGAATTTGTATGAGTGACATCAAAGTGTTTTCACCTCAGTAACTTTATGCATATGGTAATTTAATACATCTTATTTTACAAAGCTTTGTCACGAGAAGTAGAAAGAGCGCCTTAGTGAAACTCAAACACCGTCGCTTCTCCAGTACTTGACCTTATATTAACAAATAAAAGGAATTTTTAAAATATTTATTTCATTCAGGAAGATGAAATATAGTAGTAAATGTTTCTCTCGTAACTGAATTTGGTTAATTTGTCGCAATAGAACGCTGGAAAATTACTATTCTGTACGTGAAACACTAATCCCCCGCATCTAACCTCAAACAAATTGTTCTCAAACTATTCTCAGAGAAACGCTTTGTGGGTTTGATTGCAACTATTGACGACAGATAAGATGAAGGGGTTGGAAGGGAAAATGAGTCTTCCACGATAGAGAGGAATTTTACAGTAAAGTGTTTAAATATTTTCCCATATATAAAACTTAAATATAAAACATTTAAGGTAAAGTAATGAAACAGCAAACCTTTTCTAAAGGGGGGGGGGTTATAAACATTTTGAGTAGGAACTAATTTATACTCAGAAGTCAACATTTGAAAACTAAATACAGTTTTGCTACTATTTATTTTACATTAGACACTAGTTGAAAAAAATAAAAACAGAATTTTAGTGTTTAGGAGACAGCAAAATAAAAACAAAATGTACGCGATATAAATCCTAAAAGACAAGAGAAGTGTAACAGTTCGTGATGGGAACATCAGAATTTTAAACGTTGATGAAGTAAATTCATCGATATCGTGACTCGTATAAAACACATTTTCCTTTGAACTCAGTCAGTTTCAACCAACAGTTTGTCAAACTCATTTTTAATTTTTACTTTTATAAAAATAATCTTATTATTTTACTCTCAGGCGTGGAAGGTAGGAAATTATTCTTTCCGAATTTTGGTTTGAGGGAAAAGAAATACTTTCAGAAAAACTCGCTGTGTTTATATTCCTTGTACTATCTTCATATATTTACGAAATGTTCTCCTTTATTACGTTATGTTATCAGTTTTTTTTTAAATAAATAAAATTACTATTTCCTCTTTATTCGGTAATTTCTCAATCTCTTTTTCTTGTCTCTCCTCTCTCTCTCTCTCTCTCTCTCTCTCTCTCTCTCTCTCTCTCTCTCTCTTGCTCTGAAACTCTATTAATTATTTGAAACCATGAATTTGTCTCATACCAAAGACAATAAATAACTAGTTATTTTTAATTTCAACATTTTCATTAACGTTTCAGTCATAGCAAATGGAAAAACTAAATTGATGTTACTTTAAGACAAATGTAAATCTTATTAAAGCTTCAAAAAGAAATATTTGTGAAGATGTTGTAACACTCTTAAAAATAAGGTGTTATATATAAATTCATTTATATATTTAATTTTTAGTAAATAATTATATCTTTGCAATATAAAAGAAAATTTTTGTTTTATTCGTGCTCATTGTGAAGCTAGCATAGATAGTAGCACCCCTAGCGGGAAAAAATGTAAAATATCGTACGAGGTAGTAACTCAGGGTAATTAACTGACATCACCCGATGTGACGTAAGCATGGTCTGATATCGCCTGATCTGACGGACCAATCAGAATATTCAAAATGATAAGTGAGGGTGGGAAAATTCAGTTGGCGTGTCCTTGCAACGAACCCAGTTCTCCAAAAGTCTTTGAACGAGACGGACGTAATGGCACTTTCGGACATAACCTAGAAATTTATAAGCTTTCAGTATTCGAAATTTAAGATGTCAAGGCCGGTACCAAATTTTATTAACGAGCTAAAGAAAAAGTCAGAAGCGATTATTTATGTATTTCAAATGAGTAAAAGTTAATATCATTTTTGCTTGAGTGCGCTGAATTGCAAGAGCGATGTGTTAAGTGATTAGTGATTGCAAAAGCCATGGGCAATGTTTAATATGTTTTAAAGTGTTTTATAAGTAATGTGCACAATCAGGTACGTTTTAGATAATAATAAAGAAAATGTATTTTAATGTTAACTAAGTTGAAGAATTTTTAATTGATAAACGGTTAACACATGAACGGTAGAAATTGTCCCTCGAATATTCATTTCTAAAAATTTAATTGGAAATCTTAAGTTACTATCTTCTCGACATATATAAATGTTAAAGGTTAATAAGTAATTAAAATGTATGGAATAACTAGCAGTAATTAAAAGTAAATTACTCGACACCTTGCTGTCTTTTGTTCTTTTGTAATTTGTCACTGATTAATAAATTGTATGACTTTGTATTTTAAAAATTTAAATTCTTATTTCACAAGTAAACTAGAACGTAACACCGAAGATATCAGAAGATCGTTTACAGAAAGACATTATTATGCCTGGCTGAAAACGGAAAACTAGGAGCCCCTGGTAAGTAAGGTTAAATAATTTGTTAATTAGTAATTAACACATATTTTTAATAAAGCCCTAATAAATACTTACCCCAGGAAAAAGGCTCATGTGTTACAATGTTTATACAATTGAGATATCTGTATACATTGTAATTTAAATAAATAACTATAGCTGTGGTTAAAGTTTACTTATTTATTAAAAGGTTTACCTCAGTTTCTTAAGTTCTTAGAAATAATATGTTGTATTGATGGGATATCTAGGTAAATCAACAAACAAATTTAGGTTAAACCTTACAAGTTGAAATATTGCTAGACACTATTGTTTATTTATTGGCAATTGTTAAAAGTTTGATGGCATTATAATAAGTTTAATGGCGTTCAATTCACCAACTTCACACTAAGAGATTTCACATGGAACTAACAATATAACCTAAATTGCATGTGTACTAGTAGTTACTGTGTCACGTCGCTTGCGTGACGTCATAACGGTTAGGAATAAAAGTCTGTAAAATATTACGAGACATTCCGTACAAAAGTTCAAAACTAAAAGTAATTTAACTTTGTGCGTTTATAAATTACTCAACGTTCAGCCCTTCACAAAGTACTTAGCCCTTTATATTAGAACTAACTGAGGTCGCAGAAGTAGATTAAAGATAGAAGAAGTCTTATGAAGACAAATGTAAAACATTTACGTTATTTGCATAAATAGTGTTGAATATTTTAAAATTAATTTAGTTAACGTATTTTGATTATTTATTTATAACTACTCTTGTTTTGTGTTCAAAGAAAAACTGAAGAGTACCCTTTTAGTTTCCCCTTTAACAAAAATGATAGGCTTTGCCATGCTTTTATAGGAAAACCATTCACAAGTCGAAGTTTACAAACATCTTATTCTACTGTAAAAATGTGTCCATATGACAGGTCTCTTGTTCTGTTCTAACTGGCCTACACAAATGAATCTTTGATAACAAATATTACTACTATTTATTCTAAATACAAACACTGGATCAGATCACTCCAACCTACAAGTTTATTAACATTTCTTACTTTGTTTCCAATAATAAATGTATATGTATTTACACTAATTAGATTAACTAAGGTTTAGAAATAAGCAATTAACCTAATATGAACACCAATGGAACACCCTGCTTTATATACTTGAAATAATTCCGCTTGAATTCAGCATGAAGTGGGTAATTGCGCTGTACATTATCGGCACTTTAATGGGAATTAGGTCATGTGGT
>JBAIZL010000001.1:64156270-64198770 GCA_036971475.1 Prosapia bicincta
GGGGTTTTTGTTTCACTTATTCACCAAAGTATTTAAGTCCTACATTTGTCGAAATCAGTAAAATATATATATACTGAACTCCAAATTAGCTTTCCTCACGTACTAATTAGAAGTAAAAACAAACAATTTAGCCACGAGTACCAAACGTTCATTTAAGGCGTCAATTTGTTACGAGCGACAGGTTTAATTTTATTTTCCTTAATTGTTCGAGCCGCAATACGTCACCAGCCTTTGTAATGTTCACTACAACGAGTCGGTTACCAGTGTACATTCCAATTCTTATTAAAAGTCAATTGTACTGCTTTCTGTAGTGAGTTTATATTTAGGTGATTTATGTTACTTTATAACTTTTTTTGTAATTTTTTGTTTAATGTAATTACTTAAAACCCTTTTGAAAAACAATCTACTTGAGGTGGCATAAATGCAAATTTATGAAACGTAATCTGAAAATAACTTCCATTTGAACTAATAGGTAGACGTGACGTAATCTCTTAGCAATTTTTTACGAGAATTCGCAACAACCCGGAGATCTAAATCGTTCTGAAGTTTTGAGGAACTTTTATGACGCCTGATTAGGACAGCTGTTTCCTCCTTCACATAGAGTTTGGCGGTTAACTTTCAATAATTTTCATTCAATATTATGAAATTAAAAACTCTTATATTTTGTTAAATTACGTGATAATTTATGAGTTCATAGAAGAGCTGTTAATATCGTTTGAAGGTTTTGTTACCTATTGTGTTCGTACATTTACATTGGTTTAAACTATTTTTCTATAGAAAATTACAATTTCTAAATGTGTAAAACGAAAATTAAGATTCTGTGTATAATATATGACTGTAAATACAATACGATGTGTTTATATATTCTCTAATGTCTTAAAATATATGTCTAAATATAATTCATTTAATTGAGTTTATTGAATAAAATTGAAAACATTGTTAATTGAATAATTGTAAAATCTTAATTTTAAAATGAAAAGTTACGATAACAAATGTTTATTTTGCTAATTTGTTGTACTTCTACCCGCCATCCGCCGTTTCGTCTGTATACTCGAGGCGTTTAGGGAACTCCAATCTATTTGAAGTGTTCCTTTGTACGAAACAATTAACCATATGTCTCCCTGTTTCAGTGCTTATATCATTGCATTTATTCTGAATTGCCCAAGACTGACACCCATACAAGTAATTTAAAACAGCTTCTTTATTTTGCAGGGCTTCTTGGATTTGAAACATTTCCATGATATTAACCCACAAGTCCTTATCTTTATTAAGAGTCTTGGACTTGAACATGAAAAAGACAGAACCTGCAGTTAGAAAAGATATCATGGGAGATAGTTGGACAGTAGGCCTATATGAAAGTACGTTGCTCAATCGATTCAAACAACATACAACAGTACTATATAACCATTGAAAGAGGGAAATATATCCTACTTATTTACTTTAAAATAAGTAGTACTTCATACAACAAGGGGTTTATAAACGTAACCGATCAATAACTTTAAATAAAACGGCTTTACAACAAATAATTAATATTTCTGCTATGGACTAGTCGGATCTAAAAGACCGCATTACATACGTATAGAATACTCACTGTATAACAGAAATAACGTAGGAGAGTTACCGGTCTGGAAGGAAACAGTCTGGACTTTCACTTCAAGGATTAAAATAAAATAAGGAAAGGGGTTGTGGGTAATGGTGTGTACGTAATTTGCCTCCTTAAAAATATGTTTTAAAAAATTGTTCAACTTGAATGTTATTTTTATAAGCATTTGCTACTTGTTTGTACACAAAGAAAAAAAAATATTAAACTTTAAACTTAAATCTATTACTTACAAAATGATTGTAAAATGTAAGTGATTAAATGTTGTATCTAGGGAACTAATTCATTTCATTTTAACAAAGAGTGATAGGAAATTAATATTTAAATATTAATTTTAACCTAACCAAACTCAGGTCAGAGGAGAAACAAGCCTCGAATGTAACTACAATTTGTTTGGGTCAATTCAAACAAAAGACGGCTAATCTGATTAAAACTAAGTACTCAGTGACCGATATCTGTCGCGTTAGTGACGCAAGGTTGTTCCAAACTGTCAATGAAAAAGTAAACGCATTTATACATTTGCTAATTATAAATACATTTAATTTTAAAGTGTTAAATATATAGGCCTACATTTTACAATTTTTAAAATTAAATTAATTACTTTTAACATTAATCTGTAACTCTAAATGTTTGCAATCATTATTAGTCAATGTCAGTGTCATTAGGGTCAGTGGAATTCTATACAAAGATAGATCTAAGTTTAATGAAAACGGAAAAGTGTGTGGTTTCTGAAGAAAACAGTATTAGACAGAGATGATTCTACTTCAACCATGGAACTGGTCCACGGCAAAGTTAGTTAAACTGTCATGGCTCTTCTAGGATTTCCAATGTCTTGATATTGAATATAGCTGTCTGATATATTTCCTGAATGGAAACGAAATATTCAAATAACGTTCTATGCTACTAGAGACTTCGGTAAGAAATCGAACCCCCCCTCCAGGAAAATAAATCGGGGGCCGCTTTAACAAAATGCGTAACAAACCGATTTTTAGGTTGCAAATTAGTATAATTTTCTAATACTAAAATAGCAATGGTTTTCTTTCAGTGCAGAAGCAGCTTGCAGCACTGTCGATTGCAGAGTGTTGATAGACGATAGGTGCGGACCAACGAATTTTACTATGTTGTTTCCATTTTCATTCATGGTTAATTTTTTATTTTGAAAGGGCAGTTAGGGTCCCCATAAGACCACCCCCCCCGCACGGATGGTGCTGCGGGGGTCTTATAGCCGCTACTCTGATTCCGAAATCCGTATCTGTGTAATACTGATCTTATATTACAAAACATTAGGGGTTCTAAATTTGATTAAATGTATCGAATATGAGTTCAATAATATTACCTATATTATACATTTTGTAATAGGAATCTCGTAATAAATTTTACGACCCCTTGTGGTGAAATAATTAACTAAATTAATGGCACTCATTTAAAAATTAAATAAATATTTTGTGCTCTAATTAATTACATTAATGTAAATAAAAATTGATTTGTTTGTATTTGATAAACAGTTTTATAATAGGTGTATAAAATAATTTGTAGATAAAAACAAATACCTATTATTTGTAATATGTAATAATATAGTTGGTAACAATATTGTTATTTAGAGAATCCAAATTTATGACGTCTGTCCAATAAATACACAAACCTATCCAATATGGCGGCTAAGATATGACGTATAACACCGCCCTCTATCTCGTAATAAGCCCGGGAGCTAATGAGCCGGGTATGTTGTGCCAGATGGTGTTTATTTCCGTATTTCTTGTTGTTACCGTCGTACAACACAGAATAACGAAATCACCCAGAAACAACTTAACGTCAAGTTTTGGGGAAACTCGTGAAAAACTGTCACGGTTTCGCTGAAATATTGAGTCCTGTCTTCTGTAATAATGGTCTAAAGAAAACACCGGTATTTAAGGGGATTAGACTTGAACAAATTTAAGGACGGCCTCCCAAGATGTTAATGATAACGCCGTTTGTAATAACTTTTAACGTCTTGTGGTGATGACAAATTTTACTATAAAACATTTCTTCCTTAGTAAAATTGTAGGGATGATCTCTGTATCCGGAGAATTTTATATGGCTTAATATTTGGTATATACAGTCATAAGTGAGCTTTGGTATTAGAATAAACTATGAAAAAATCGTTCTCAAGTTGTTGGCGAGCAAGTTTTTTCGTGTCATTTTTGTATTTCTACTCGTCACTTTGTGATTGTAGTTCAAGGTCATAAAGTGTAAACATAAGAAAAATATTAAGTAGGCTCAATGGGAACAAATAAAGGGGAACTGGTTATGCCGGACATTGCAAAACCTATATCGCCAATGATTGGATGTATGTTTGATGTTGGACGCGCAAAAAAAAGCATGAATACACGAAATGGATCGGTAAAACACGCGACATCTTGTGGATTCAGCATTGTAGCTTGGCTTTCGTATTGTTTAGTTGTTACATATATATATATATATATATATATATATATATATATATATATATATATATATATATATAAATTGGTTGGAATATTACTGTTGTAATAAAGTTTATATAGGGAAAACTAAGAAAAAACTTAAAGATTGATATAAAAAGCATTTCAATGCACATAAAAAAACAGAAATTTAAAAATCTAATTTTTCTATTCATTATATTAATAATAATCACATATTTCCAAATATAGATAATATGACACTTGTAAAAGAAATTAACGAAGGCCTAAGAATGAATATTTATGAGGCTTTAGAAATACATAAATATAATACTAATAATGAATTGATAAATGAACAAATACAAGTAAAATATAAATTTGATACTATATTCAATGCTTGTAATGTTGGGGCAGCAAAGTAATAATTTGACACATTATAATAGATTTGGCAACGCTGTTTGTTCGAACTAGTTTGCACTTGTATGTTTGATTTTAATTCTTTAGTATTCCTGGTGATGTTGGTACTGTTTACAAACGAAAAGCTTTGAATTGTACATTCAATAAATTATTCTTGTATTTGTATGTTGTCTTATTTCTTTATATATATATATATATATATATATATATATATATATATATATATATATATATATATCGCAATATGTATTCTTGTGTATTAATAAAGAACATAAGTCAAAATACAAATACAATAATTATAATTGAATTTACAATTCAAAGCTTTTCGTTGGCTAACAATACCAACATCCTCAGGAATATTAAACAATGCATTGTAAATTCAATTATAATTCTTGTATTTGTATTTTCACTTATGTTCTTTATACATATATATATATATATATATATATATATATATATATATATATATATTTGTTTCAGCCTTAAAACAGCTTTAGTTTAACGGAGAACTACGAATGTAAATAGATTCATTAACACATGAATGAATATTTACATTCTTATATAAATTGGTTCAAATTTATATTTATTTGTACATAATTTACATACAGGTATATAAAACTGTCAAGACATTAATTTAAGAACAAATACAAATACAGACAAAAAGAGTAGTTGAAGGCTTAGGCTACTAGCAATGTAAAAACAAACTAGCATTGAAAAGTTTGACAACAATGTAATATAACTCGACATATGCTACGCACATTATTGTACAACATGAATATCCTAAAGAATTTTATAAAGCTATGTTACGTTTAGTGTTGTACATTATTAACCTAAATTGTGATTAACCTAAACATAAATTTATTATCAAATTATAAATATTAGATTTACAATATTTTATTAAATAACAAGGTAGTTTTAAACAGTGGTAGATATTCTTCTACTTAATACATTTCTATCATTTGAAAATAAAAATAGTTACATCCTTCAGACAAGCGAGTTTGTCAGTATTTTCACTTCAGTGATGTTACTCAAATGTACTTTCAATACATCTTCTTTTACAAAGCTTTGTCACGAGAAGCAGATGGAACGCCTTAGTGAAACTCAAACACCACTTGTTCAATACTTGACCTGACATTAACAATTGGACGTAATTTTTCTCATTCAAAATGTATATTCTACTCGGGAGGATGAAATGCCGTGATAAGAATACATTGTCAAAGTTAACTCCACTCGGTAAATTTTTTTATTTGCGGTAAATCATTTGAAAAGAAATGGTAAAGATTAATCCAATGAAAACCATTTAAATACTGTCTTCAAATTACGACTGTATCGAGACTGTTTTTCGTAGCTAATAATATTGGCAGTCTTCCGTAAATAAAGAATGGTATCCCCATAAAATGGGATCAAAATAAATAATTTTTTTCAATATAATAACAAAAAACATAAACGGACAACAACTATTTATCTTTTTCATATTTGTCTCAATGGCAAATTCATCATTACCTGTGAGTATAACTAGAAATATAATTTATAGTTTAAAACTGGTGTATTTGTAATCACTGATGATTGTGTCATAGAACGAGAATGAAAAAGTGAACTATTTATTAGGACACAATGTTTGTTAGTATTCGAAAATTGTCTTTGTTTATAACCTTAACTCGAATTTTGGCATACTTAAAGTCAGATCAATTTACAAAGCACAAATGTAGTAAATGTAAACACAGTTTTAAAAACTGTAAGTGGGAAATTAAATGTTTTAAAATATGTTTAAATAAAATAAAGGCTCAAATAGTTAAACTATTTCTTTATTAGATCTTTTATATCTTACTTTAGTGTGTAAATTATATTTTAATAACTGGTAATTTCCTACTTTAATATTATTTAACTGTTTTTAGCAGTTGCTAGCGAATTCTGAGTAAGATGATACAAGTTGAAGTTGGTAGAAATAATAACTAATTTGTACTTAATATTACGTATTTATTTGATATAACTAACTTCAACCTATGGCATCTTCCTTCGACTTCGCTAATTTCTTTACTCTCATCCGATAGCGAATAATTTAACATTATCTAACTGGCAATAAAACTAGATATTATACGATTGTCAATATTCCTCAACATTATTCATTTATCAATATACTTCACCATTATTTGATCGGCAATATACTTTAATGTTATACGAATGGTAAGATGCATTAATATTATATAAATGGCGATATAACTTAATATTATACAATTGGCAATACAACTGACTATTATCCGATTGGGAATATATGTGACAATTATCTCAATGGCAATATATAAATACTTCTTCAGCTTACAATATACTTAAACATTACGTGATTGGCAATATACTTTAATATTAACGATTGGCAATGTACCTTAATATCATAATATTGGCAATACACCTTACGAAGGTGTAGTATAACGAGTGGTCCTTTTTAATGACCTTGGTTTCATACGGCGTGGTCGAACTGCGCTAGGTCGAATTCCAGGACTACCCTGAATGGTCGAAGCGTGAAGGTGATTAAGTCGAGCGCAGTGTCGAAATGCGCAACCTACAAATAGTTCGTTCTATAAAAATTCTTTTTTTTAAAAAAAAAGACCAAACATAACGTAAAAAAAATTATCATTAGGTCGATGATTAACTGAAAAACATATATCATCATGTATTAACAGAATAAATATTTAGGTAAGGTTAGCCTGGTTAAATGTTTTTTTACGTAATAACGAATAGAGAACTGTTATATTTGCAGGCGATTTAAAAAAGTAATTTTCAACGAATGTGTAATATATATAATTTATGACCAAATACCTTCTCGTCATAATAAATAGCGTAAAATGTCGACTAATATTAAACTTGTTATTATTTAAGAAATAAAATTTCTAACAGACCTTACCATCTACAATCTAATGCTCTTAAACTCAGAGTTGACTAAAAGTCTGTTAGTAGGCTTACGTTGAGACGTGTGATTAACAATGCATATTATTACCTGCGCAGCTCAACCAGGGCCATAATTAGTCCGCTTACTAATTTCTTGACCACTTGCGCAGTTCCAACCTATCCGATTTCATAAAGTTTCGTGTCTAAAAAATGGGGTTAAATGACTATAATTCAAAATTTGTATTGTGTATTGAACAGTAAAATGTTTAGCCACGCAAAGTCTGCTATTGTTATAGCGGCACTATACCAAATAACGAGATAAAATTAAGCTGTCGCCCGTAACAAATTGACGCCTTAATTGAACGTTTGGTACACTTTTCTTCTAAATTGTTTGTTTTTGCTAGTAATTAGTGCGTGAGGAAAAGCTAATTTGGAGTTTAGTGTATCTATATATTACATTATGTTTTCACACCGTATAATAATTAGATTTCACTGTCCATGGAAAATACAATTTGCCAGAGCCTCCAAGGACTTTGGACTTCAACCTGTTGGTCCTATTTTATTTCCCTTCAACCACCAGTGGAGATCACTGAAGGCTTCCCTTATCCGCTACCTGGGGACGAGCTCTCTAGGGGTTACAGGTCGCACAGGCTCTGGTCTGGAGTACCTCCGGGCTCGGTGCTCAGTCCTCTTCTTTTTCTCGCTTATATGAATACCATCCGCCCTCTCATTCATCTGGACACAAAAGTCTCATGCTATGCAGATGATACCGCTATATGGCATACACTTGGAGACATTGCAGTATCAGAGGAAGCTGTGAATACATCACTGAAGGGCATTGCAGAATGGGCAAAAGAGCTCAAATTGAACATTAACGCTGATAAGACAAACAATTGCATCTTCTCTACAGACAAACGGCAAAGAGGCACTTTTGATGCAAATATTAAAATCGAAGACTCCAATATTAAAAGAGTGTTTTTCCTTACCTATCTGGGCGTGACCCTTGATCCTGAGCTTCGTGTTTCAAAGCACATTGAACAAACGTCCAATAAAGCGCCCAGAAAATTGAACATACTTAGAAAACTCTGTGGAACTACATGGGGATCAAGACCCAATACCCTTAAAAGCGTATATTGCTCTGTCATTAGACCAGTACTTGAATATGCTGCCCCAAACTGGACCCCAACCTTGCCACCATTAAGTTCACCAACAAACTACGCTGTCACAAGGAAGATCATATCTCCACCAGAGTGTTTAATGAATGGAAAGACAGAGAAAGGCTTAAAAGATCATCAACGCTCCAACTTGATAGAGCTATTAGGAGACAAATAAAGTTGGAGCATTCCAAGTTGGTCTTTTTGCAGGAGCCTCTTTTTCCCAGAGGGGCACCAAAGGAAATGAAAATTAATTTGAATCTCCTACACCCAACCTCGAAGAAGGAAGGCCCACAGATTCTTAGACAAGGAGGTCTTGAAACGATTGAGAGGCTCTCAGGGAAACTTAGCAATTGCCTATACGGACGGCTCATCTGACAGATCTCTCAACAAGGAAGGTATTGGTGTTCTTTTCCTTCTTCCAAATGGAGACAAATATATGCATAAAATCAACACAGGGTTGATCGCTTCAAACTTTACCAGTGAACTTCTTGCAATTAAGGAGGCACTTACCTTGTATCTGTCCAATACGGAATTCCTGTTGGCAGAGGGATTAGTTATATTTTCTGACTCAAAAGCTGCCTTAGATGGGATCAAAAATGGAGAAACCAACATCACCTCTCCATCAGAGAAAGGCTGGGAGAGGGGGTTGAATATACTGCAACTAAACATATATTATTCCTAGCCTTAAGTACTGTAATACTCTTAAAAATAAGGTGTTACATATAAATTCATTTATATATTTAATTCTTATTTAATAATTATATCTTCCCAATATAAAAGAAAATTTTTGTTTTATTGGTGCACATTGTGAAGCTAGCATAGATAGTAGTGCCCCTAGCGGGTAAAAATGTAAAATATCGTACGAGTTAGTAACTTAGGGGAATTAACACCCCATGTGACGTAAGCATGGTCTGATATCGCCTGATCAAATACACCGATCAAAAAATTAGAAATAATAATTAAGGTTGGGAAATTTCAGTTAGCGCGTCCTTGCAACGACACCCATTTCTCAAAAAGTCTCCGAACGAGACGGACGTGATGGCATTTTCGGACGTAACCTAGGAATTTACAAGCTTCCAGTATTCAAAATTTAAGATGTCAAGGCCGGTACCAAATTTTATATACGCAACTAAAGAAGAAGTCAGAAGCGATTATTTATGTGTTTCCAATAAGTAAAAGTTTATATCATTTTTGTATAAGAGCGCTGATTCCAGGATCGATGTGCAGTGATTAGTAATTCCAAAAGCCATGGGCAATGTTTTGTGGTATGTGTTGAAGTGTTTTACAATTAATGTGCACAACCAGGTACGTTTTAGACTAAGTATAAAATACATAAAAGTTGTTTATTTTAATTTGGCAATGGCATATTTGCTTTCTATTAAGAACAGGGTAGTTTGAAAAATTAAAGAAAAAACATTATTAGGTCTATATATTTTTTTTACTCACATTAATATTCCAACAAAAGTTAGTTTTCATAGACGATACAAGCACTGTAACAAAACTATTCATTTTTATGTTTAAATGAAAAAAAATTATTTAAATACAATGGAACAGTCATTATGTTTTACAGGTTAAGAGTCCTTAAACACCTTCTTCTTCTTCCTCCACATGTCCTCCTGCCTTTGCTGGTTTCAAGTTCTTGTACAGATCATGGTACACAGGTGGTATATAGGGTAGGAGCGATAGCAGGTCTCGGTGCTTCAGGGCATTGATTTCTCTACCTTGTGGATAAAGTTTTGGCACATTTTCTAAAAGTTCTCTCAACATTGTTGTGGTCAGAGATTCTTTCATTTGATTTTTTCTGCGGCGTCCTTCTTGTTTTTTGAATATTCTGACTTTAGTCCATTTTTCAAGTTCTGAGTAGTAATACTTTAAAAAAATGTATCCTGGACTGTTTTTAGTTACTTTTACTGATGTGGCACCTCTGATACCAACTTTTTTTTTGTCAACACTTTTTGGTTCCTTCGCTACTGAATCTAACAGTGTTTTTAGGTTTAGAAAGTCTGAACTGTCCATGTCGACGACTGTAAACGGATCTTTCACCCTACATTCTGTGACTACTTTTTTCCAGTCATCAATACAAAAAAAGTAATCTTGTTTCCGTGCCTTTTTCTCTATCACACCAAAGTCGCGGTCACTAGGCATGAAAGTGTGGCCAGGAACAAGAAAAGAATGAAGTATCTCATCAAATTTCCCTATGTGAACCAAAATGTAGTACAATGTAAAAGCCACCATGTTTTTATTTTGCCCACTGCAAGAGTCTGAAAAGAACCACAACTTTCTTTTGTTTTCCGTCATTTCAGTGTTCAATAGGACTTTGTACAAACAACATCCAATTTCACAAGCACCACGAGAATCAGTATTTTCTGTCCACATACACATGAAACCTTTTTTTGTTGTTACAAACATGAAAACCCAAGTTATAAACCCATAATTGCCTTAGATAGAATATTTTTTCAGTAGGAATTTTAGGCAGTAGCATTGCTTGTTGCAAGTCATAAGTTATGACACAATATTCATAAGTAGGACTTTCAGAGTTCTTTTTAGCATCTGATAGCAACTTATATCCCTGTTCTGCTTTAAGCTGATGAAGTCGAAAGGAATATGGAATAAGGTCTTTGTCCGTAAATTTCCATTCGTCACACACTGCACAAGAGTCCATAATGGGCAGTTTAAATCCAATGTTAAACTTTGTATTGAAAATAGACAGGTATTTTTCATATTTAACAGGTGGCCATATATCATCACCAGATCGGTTTTCGTAATCTTTTAGATAAAGTTTGTACATTTCACTGACAGACGACACACTTCTTATAAAGCTTTTGTTGGATTTTTTTTCCTACTGTAATGGCTTGTATAACGAGGAAACTTTTTTATGTGGTTAACAACAAAATCAGTTTGAGAGTCTGAAAGCTTTTTTATATTGCCGTGTTTTCCACGTTTGTCCGTATGAGGTAAAATAGGCCTACTCGATTTAACTGACAGGTTTTGATCTTCATCTTCTTCTTCATCACTTAGGCCTAAGGGACTAGGCTCAGTTTCTTTAGGCGTATCTCCAGCTCTTACAACTGCTACTCTTTTTTTAGAGATAGAAAAAGTGTCCAAAAAGGATTTTAAGCATACCCTAACATCTTTTCCATCTCCATTTTTCAGAAAATAAGTAAATGTTTGTTTTCTCCTTGACTTATTCATATCAGAGCGTTTGTTTTTGTATGCACGTTTACAATCGCTTTGCTTGATAAGTCCCCACAAAAAGGAATTTTGCAAGCTATAGTCACTTAACCTATAAAATCCTGTAAAACGGTTGTCCTTGTCAAAATCTGTCAATGTATGAAACTCACACCAACTTTGTTTGGCTTTTTCATTCTTTATAACACAGTCACATCCTTCTCTCCGTCTTTTTGCTGCAACGTGTTTATTCGTTTTATCACTAACATAACTTTCACCACTGTTCCTCAGTCTTTTAGCGACATTCCTCTTCCAATCACCACTGTTTTGTGACCTTTTTTTAGGTTTAACTACACAAACATCTTTATTATCATCAGCATTCTCCATTTTAAGGTTAGAAAATAAAATCACTAATGTTAGCTGAATGAGCAGTCTGCAGAACAAAACAAAACAGATGAGGCTCCCCCACCACTGACCGAGTGGCATAGCCCCTTCTCTGTCTCACGGAACAGCTGGTGCTGGAACCTCTCTACTTTCAACTGTCTGTAAAAAAAAGGGGCTATGCCACTTGTCCAAATAGTTCAGCATTACACCGGTAGATAGGAGCACTAACCGGTATTGTAACAAATCAAAATTTTACGTTTTGTGGCATAATTAATTTGGAAAAACTTAAGTTACTATCTTGTCGATATATATATATATATATATATATATATATATATATATATATATATATATAAATTTTAAAGGTTAATAAGTAATTAAAATGTATGGAATAATTAGCAGTAATTAAAAGATAATTACTCGACACATTGGTGTCTTTTCTTCTATTGTAATTTGTCATTGATTAATAAATTGTATAACTTTGTATTTTAAAGCTTTAAATTCTTATTTCCCAAGTAACCTAGTTCTAGCTTCAAGATAGAAGAGCGTCATAGACAGACAGTAATTGCCTGGGTTATGACGTTAGAACTAGAGCCCAGGGTAAGTAATTAATTAATATGTTAATTAATAATAAACACACATTTTTAATAAAGGTAAAACTTACCCCAGGAAAAAGGCCTAGTGCGTTACAATACATAATTATAATATCAAGTGTATGTTACCTTGCGTAGTGTACAGTAATATATAAATACAACATAACAATAATATAAATTTATCTATATCTAATGCGACTTTAAAAATATAAACATTCTTAGGCGCACCTGATAAAAATGTTTAGGTAATTTCTCATTACGAAAAATTTATTATTTTTCTCAATTCAAAATGTATGTAGACGTAGATATAAAAATTTTCCCTTCTGTCGGCACTCCCCCAAATTTTTTAATGTTGAAATTGTAAATGCAATTGAGACGTGGAAACACGTTGGTTTCACCACGGTTACGCTCAAGTGATCTACTACTGAAGCATCGTTTCTATCCACACAGCAATCGCTCTACAATACGGCAGATGGGACAGTAATAAAGGGAGAACATTTTAAAGCACAATATCGGAATATAATACCTCTCGTATGGGTATTAATTTCCGAAAAAAATATAATATAAGCCCCAAGTGTTGGTAGAAGTACTAAGCTGCCAATAGCAGAGAAAAGTGGCTGACAGAATAATACGGTGTCTGATTCATATATACAAGTTCGCTAAGGTAAAATTATATATATATATATATATATATATATATATATATATATATATATATATATATATATATATATAACGCCTGTAAGGTTAATGTACCAATACCCAGACCGATAAGTTTCAAGATTGGATTTGAGTAAATGGAAATAGCTACATTGTTGACATTTTAGTCACGTAGTTTAAAGATTATTGCTTGCAAAATAAAGCAATGCATTAAAAAAATAGTCAGCTTGTACTTTTCCGGTTTTAAAAGTTATAGCCATTAAGCACCACTCTGTATTTACCTATCCATACAAAATAAAGGTCCCATGTATCAGTAATCCTGATCCAATATCCAACCCGCAGCCAGTGGTAAAGACGACAGTCGTCGTAAAACACCATCAACGGTGTTTTAGAACTGTTTTTTTTTTTAGACTGATTGAATCGCAGACCAAATCACATAAAATATTGTAATTTATATAAAGTTTGTTCTTAAATTAGCTGTGTTTAAAAACATATTTTAAAAAATGAGAATAATATTTTAAAGTATTATACATATTCTGAATATAGACTATATTTTATATAAATTGTTTCCTAAATTCTTAATATATATATATATATATATATATATATATATATATATATATATATACATACGATAAATAGTTATTATCTGGAGTACAGCCGTTCATTAGGTTTTATTTATGAATTAGCGTCGTTCAATCTTATATTTAACTGTGGGTCTAGGTTTTGTTTAATGATATTATTCATTAAAAGTGATATAACGTTTGAATAGTTATAGAAGAAACTAACAAAAAATACAGAAGAGGAAAAGAATACACTAAAAGTATGTAAATAATCAAACTATTAGAATTAATGAAGTTCTAGAACACATTATTTAAAATTTTGAAAACACATAAAGAATATTACCAGTCATGAATCTAAAATACATCAATAATACTAACAAAAATAAAGTTTTTAGAGGAAAATGATACTTAGAGACTGTGAATATATTATGTCGCTCAATTAATTTTTCATGAAATTTCTAATAAATTCTTTGAATATTGAATTAAAAATGTTTTGAAACAAAATAATTTACATAAATCTATCGATAAAAAAGACAATAAAATGTCAAACAAACACCATCAATTAACAAATACATTAAACTTTAAAAAAATAAGTAGTAATTCAAACGATAAGATATTTATAAACGCAACCAATCAATAACTTTAAATAAAAAGGCTTTACAACAAATAATTAATATTTCTGCTATGGACTAGTCGGACCTAAAAGACCGCATTACAAACGTATTGAATATTCACCTTGTTACAGAAATAACGTAGGAGAGTTTAACGGTCTGGAAGGAAACAGTCTGGACTTTCACTTCAAGGATTAAAATAAAATAAGGAAAGGGGTTGTGGGTAATGGTGTATACGTAAGATTCCCCCTTAGAAATATGTTTTACAAAACTGTTCAACTTGAATGTAACTTTTATAAGCGTTTGCTACTTTTTTGGACACATAAAAATAATTCTTAAACTTTAAACTTAAATCTAATATTTACAAAATGATTGTAAAATGTAAGTGATTAAATTTTGTATCTAGGGAACTAATTCATATTTACAAAGAGTAATAAGAAATTAGTATTTAAATATAGATTCTAACCTAACCAAACTCAGGTCAGAGGAGAAACAAGCCTCGAATGTAACTACAATTTGTTTGGGCTAATTCAAATAAAAGCCGGCTAATCTAATTAAAACTAAATACTCAGTGACCGATATCTGTCGGTGACGCAAAGTTGTCCCAAACTATCATTGAAAATGTAAACGCATTTATATATTTGCTAATTATAAATACATTTAATTTTAAAGTGTTAAATATATACATTTTACAATTTTTAAAATTAAATTAATTACTTTTAACATTAATCTGTAGCTCTAAGTGTTTGCAATCATTATTAGTCAATGTCAGTGTCATTAGGGTCAGTGGAATTCTTTACAAAGATAAATCTAAGTTTTATGAAAACGGAAAAGTGTGTGGTGTCTGAAGAGAACAGTATTAGACAGAGATGATTGAACCTCTACATCAACCATGGAACTGGTCCACGGCAAAGTTAGTTAAACTGTCATGGCTCTTCTAGGATTCCCAAGGTCTTGATATTGCATATAGCTATGGATATATTTCCTGAATGGAAACGGAATATTCAAATAACGTTCTATGCTACTAGAGACTTCGATAAGAAATCGACCCCCCCCCCCCAGGAAAATAAATCGGGGGCCACTTTAACAAAATGCGTAACAGACCGATTTTTAGGTTGCAAATTAGTATAATTTTGTAATACTAAAATGACAATGGTTTTCTTTCAGTGCAGAAGCAGCTTGCAGCACTGTCGATTGCAGAGTGTTGATAGACGAAAGGTGCGGACCAACGGAGGTTACTATGTTGTTTCCATTTTCATTCATTAATATGTAATTTGCCGCCACACTAAGAGCAGAAAACTAATGCTTCCCGTAGCCTTGGCACTATTCCCGCTGAAATAACCTAAACCTGCAATTACACAAGCACTGTATGTATTCAGTCATGCTTCACTACGGCTATACCGAGCTATGGCTCAATGTGTTTTTGACCATCAGTTTATGTAGAAATATATTTTGAATGTGAATAGACAGCTAATGCCACTTTATTTGAACTGTCTGGTAGTTTTTATTTTTTGTATTACAACCGTTCTTTGAATTATTTTGGATGTATCTTTCTTGCATCTAATTTGTACGAATCATTTCTCAGATTTATCCAATAAGTTCGTTACGACTGTTTCTCGGGAAGGTTTGTTTCCAAGATAACTTCTTATTACGCTATATTTAACAAGGCTTTGCGGTATTTTACAAGTACTGATCTACCGGAATATCTTCGTATTACCAGCACTGGCTAGTTCTGAAATGGGTTGCCCTGAAGTTCTCAGTAGCTCTAACTAATTATGTATGGGTCAATCCACAAATACATATATTGATGTTTCAAATATTAATATTTTGGTAATTGTTCCGACGTGCGACTACCGCTATTTTCGTGAAATTATTTTACTTTTGTTATGTATTTTTACGTCCTAGACACGAATCCAAGATTATTTTTTGTCGTTGACGCCGTTTTTTTAAAATATATTTTAAAAAACATAACCTTTATTGAAGTACGTTCCGACGCGCGACTACCGCTGTTCCGACGTGCGACTACCGCTATTTTCGTGAAATTTTTTAAATTTTCTTCTGTATTTTTACGTCCTAGACATGAATCCAACATTATTTTTTGTCGCTGACGCCGTTATTTTAAAATATACTTTAAAAAACATAACCTTTATTGACGTACGTTCACACGAATCCAACATTATTTTTTGTAGTCTACGTCGTATTGCCATTATTAATTTATTATAATACGTATAGATTTGGTTATAATTTTATAGAACATTACTATATATTTACCTACATTAAAATATACCTACGAAGTATCCAGTCAGGATAGATTTGGTTATAATTATATTCAATTTTACTATCTACCTGTATTGAAATATACCTACGAAGTAATCAATCAGGATAGATTTGGTTATAGTTTTATACAACATTACTATATACCTACATTAAAATATACCTATGACGTATCAAGTCAGGATAGATTTGGTTATAGTTGTATACAACATTACTATATACCTACATTAAAATATACCTATGAAGTATCAAGTCTGGATAGATTTGGTTATAATTTAATAAACATAGATAGTAATTCTGAATACAATTATTACCAAATCTATCCTGACTGGATACTTTGTAGGTATATTTAATGTAGGTAGATAGTAATGTATAAAATTACAGATCTAGACGTAGTGCAGTGAGCTGTAGCTACTGCGCGCTCGGTTCACGCTATAGGCCTACATGTCATTACAATTTAACATTTAAAATGTGAAATAAAGTAACTTTCACAAAAAATCTAAAAAATTTAAGTAACGTACATATGTAAAAACGTGAAGATACATAAGAAAAGTAAAAACAAATTCACGAAATTAGCGTTAGTTGTACGTTAATAAACGTTAGTTTAGGTTAAGTTTTTTTAAGTATATTTAAAACAAAAACCGCGTCAGCGACAAAAAAATGTTGGATTCGTGTCTAGGACGTACAAAATACATAAGAAAAGTAAAAACATTTCACGAAAATAGCGGAAGTCGCGCGTCGGAAGGATTACCAATATTTTTAATATTTATACGAACATTTTCCCTTTTTTTATTATTCAATCGTTTTTGCCATTATTATATTAGTTAGATTTTTAATGTAATACAAGTAATATAAACATAAACTCCTATTTGATAGGGTAAATTCCTACTTAGGTCAACAGCGAAAAATGTTATTTTATTTACCTTTTATAAATAAAGTAACAAACTATAAGTTAAAACAGCTGTTTTAATCTTCGTTAGAATAACCAACTTTTTCCTACATTAGAATAACCTATATGTTCATTTGAAAATAAATAAATCTATATTTCAGGTTGTTATATTTTTTTCTACCACATAACCTATAACATAAAACCAGATTTCTTATGTAATCATGTGATCACTTATATTACACCAAATAGCATGGATTACCTATATCGTCAACCTTACCCCCTTTTATGAAACGATTTTATCCCATGTAAAACTAAAATTAATTTATTATTAAATTTATTTAATGAATTATTTTTCAAAAACAACTATCACCATAACCTATAACATAAAATCAGCTCCTTTTTGAAATCATATGATATCAGTTATTTCAAGTCTTATATTGCAATCGTTGTCCCAGCTAATATATTAGTAGGCTTTATATATATATATATATATATATATATATATATATATATATATATATATATATATACATAGTCCATTAGTAAGCTTTGAATATACAGGGGAACAGCTAATCTATTAGTAACTTCACAATATACAAAGAAAACAATTTATTAGTAGGCTTTGAATATGCAAGGGAGCCACCTAATCTATTAATAACTTTTGAATATACAAGGGAGACAGACAATTTATTAGTAGGCTTTGAAAATACAACGGGACAGCTAATTTATTGCTAAATTTTGGATATACAAGGGAGATGGCCATTATTAGTAGGCTTTGAATATAGAATATATCGCGTAATATGTTAGTAGGCTTTGAATAGCAAAGGCTAATCTATTTTAATAATGTACATGCTAACTTCTAAGTAACATATATCTAGTTTTAACAGACTGAATATTTAAAAAATAATAAAACTCGAATGTGACACAAAATTACATTTATAGTGGTAATCATGTATTTTGGTATTGTATTAATTTGTTTAACACGGTTATTGATTATTAATAGGTTTCTTATAATCAAGCTGATAATTAATTAATTTTGATCATTAATTTTAACAGCCTAAAATAACTCATATAGCTTTCTTAATAGTTTATGCAATATTTTTTAATTCACCTAATTAGTAGCATCGAATTAATTTTCTTCCTTATTTATAAAATAAAGAAATTTATTCTGTAAAAAATAAAAATCATTTGATATAATCGATTAAGCGGTATTTGGTTCAAATCTTTAGATGCATAATGAGCATCTTTTTTTCAATTCTTCTCTCACCTCATATGAATATTGTTCAAATAGTCAATCATCAATAAAATACTTTTTATTCATCCACTGAAGTTGAAACAAAATCTATTAAAATCTTGTATAAAATTATACTTGATGTTAATACAGATTCTTAAAATAATATTTCATTTATTAGATTTATAATAAATTAATTTTAGTTTTATATAGGAGACAAATATTTTACAAAAGCCTATAAGGAATGCAAGATAGTTATTTCGACCCATTTGGCTGAAAATAAGCGTTAATATATGATTTAATAAAAGCGTTAATTTTATGTTATAGGTTATGTGATTGAACAGCTGTTTTACGCATGGGTCATGTAACGTTAATAATAATAATGGTAATTATTTAGTAAAAAGTAACTAAAATTAATTGATGACCTAATTTGGAACACGCACAAATACTTGGCCAACCTCGTCAACAAACTGTCCTACCCTAAGAAGGGCCCTATACAAAACAAAAACAAGGAGCTAACGTCTGATGCTGAAATAGCCAATGCATTTGCTGTAACTTATTCACAAGCACAAAAGAAGAATACACATATTAGGAAAATGACTAAATCTCTGAAGCAATTAATACGAAGCAGTGCTACAGAAAAAAATGACACAGATTTGGAAGACATATTCCAGGCACCATTTAATAAAAATGAGTTAGCCCTTGCCATAAAGCAGCTAAAGACAAGGATATCCCCTGGAGCAGACAACATTCACCCAGAATTCTTGAAAAACCTAGGCATGGCTGCAACAAGTTTTTCTCAAACTATTCAATAAAGTTTGGGATAGTGGCTTTGTACCCAGCAATTGGAGAACTGCAATTGTTTTACCTATCCCTAAGAAATACAAAAATCCCTTTCAAATCAACGGCTACAGACCTATATCTCTCACCAGCATAATTGCTAAAACAATGGAGAGAATGGTGAACAACAGATTAAACTGGTACCTCGAAACCAACAATATCTTAGCAGAGGAACAAGCAGGCTTCAGAACTAACTGCTCCACAAATCAACAAGTGGCAAAACTTTCGCAACACATCAAAGATGTACTAGGTCATCAAAAAGTATTAACAGCTGTGTTTGTTGATCTTAAATTAGCGTATGAACTAGTCTGCACAGAAAACGTAACTCTAAAACTTTCTGAAATGGGTGTCACATCCAAAATGCTGCAGTGGATACAATCATTCATTCATAGTGCAGGGTTAAATATGGAAATAATCCATCAAAACACAAAAAACTGCAAACTGGCCTACCACAAGGAGATGAGTTGCACACTCTTTAACGTCTATATAAACGACCTAGTAATAGCACTAAAGAAGGTATGTGGAATCAAGGGCCTACTATATGCCGACGATATTGTTTTCTGGTATGAAACCCCTAAATATAAGGCTGAAATAAAAACCGAACAACCATTGAATCAGGCCTTGGATGCACTGGCCAATTGGTGTGATGATAATGTACTACGCCTCATTACTGAGTAATTAGAACAACGCCAATAGATGCAATGCTCCTCCTTACTGATCATTATTGTCTTCAACATATAATACAAAGTCGCTGCAACTCTTTGAGAAATTCCAGAGAATACCTCATGACCAATAGTGAAAAACCTACAATACCCCTTCAGTAGCTAGACTAAAAACCCAAAATGGTTTTATCCAAAAAGCTACAAATTTATTTGAGAGATTGAATTGCAGCAGCCTTAATGAACGCTGGCCTCTTCCGCTGCCGCAAAATCCAACTTAATCCATGCAGATAGAATACTCCCTGCAACTTGGTGACTAAGTGAAGAAAAATGAAACAGAGAAAAATCAACTAAAACCGCTTGCACTTGAAACTATACATAGTAAATATCCGGAAACCGACTGGCTACATATTTTTACCAATGGCTCTTATTCAGAAACAACTGAAAAGGCAGGAGCAGGAGTATCTAGCAACATCTTCTCCTTTTATGGAGCAGCAGGAAGCAACAGAACTGCCTTCGACCGAGAAGTCGAAGTAATTAGGGTTGCGCTAAGCCAACTGTATGCAAATATGAATAAATTTAATAATGCTGCTATATTCATCAATTCAAAATCTGCTATCCAGGGCATAACATGATCTACCAATAAGCCCCGAAGTGCAAGAGTGCCGAAGGCTGTTACAAATTCCGAACGTAAATCAATCGTACTACAGTCGCCTCCTGGTCACTGTGGTGTGACCGGAAATAAGCAGGCAGACACCCTTGCTAAAAAAGGTACTGAAATAAAACAAGAACAAAAAACACAAGTTTCTTATAACACAATAAGATTACAAATTAAAAAAGTCATCAAAATCCAACATGTAAAAGATATAGTGGAACATACACAAGGGAAACAATGGGAAGATGCCATAACAACACCTGAGGGCCCTAGAAACGTAGCAGTTGCCACCTTCCGCCTCATTACAGGACACGACCTTATACGAAAACACCTATACCGCATTGGACTAACTGAGGACCCATACTGCAGCCTATGCCAACAAGAACAACACATGGATATAAGTCACCTTAAGGTGTGTCCAGCACTATCAAAGACAACTGACATGAACGACACTGGGAAGCACGAGGTTTATTAAAGAGTGTATAACTAATGTTATTTTGTACTTGCCATTAGAATAAATAAATATATATATATATATATATATATATATATATATATATATAATATTAAATAGAGTTTTTTGTGTAGATGTATATTTCAGTCAATAAAAACAATCACACACACTATTTTTCTCTTCCTCCCTGTTTTTCCTCTTCGCAAATTAAGATACATTACATATAATATATAAATAAATGAATATATATATATATATATATATATATATATATATGTATATGTGTGTGTGAGTGTGTATTGTTGTATATACATTTGTTTATATGTAGTATATATTATAAAAAAGTAGTAGAGGTTTTTTTATTTAGACATAAATTCCAATTAATAAACATTCCGTCAACTTTTAATGTTGTAAACCAATAAAGTACAACGTCAACATTTGAAAGTAAATACAAACTGTGTGGAGCATATTTTACGAAAAGCAAATTGGCCTTCAGTTTCAACAAAATGTTTCTTTCCCTGCTTTGCCGTAGAGTTAAATATAAGAAAGTTTCCTCTACCATAGCTTAAGCAGATATTTCTTGTTAATCAACCGTGAATTGATAGGAAGGGAGCTTGTGAAATACTTTAAAGGGGGATTTCAAATGTACGTTAAATATCTCGATATATATTCACAGCATACTCAATATACTTGACAAACGGAAAGGCATAATATTTGTAGTTATGCTAAATATATAGTCAATAGAAAGATATAGAAAGGTAAATATGTTGAAAAAAACTTTGCAAGAATCATATTTTCATACCACATCTTAAAATCACAGTTTCAAAGCACTGATTAAACGCCGAAAAAAAGTTACATTTCATCCAGTGTAAATACTCATGGGCCCGTAGTGACTCACAGGACGCCTAAACTAGTTTCCAAACCAAACTAGTTTCCAATGGGAATCGCGAATACCAGTATAGTATTTGCTTCGTCATGTTATATTACAAATAATCTATGGAATACAGCTCTGATTCTATGCTAACGGCATCTGAACATCACTGTAACGGTTAAAAAGCGTAAATTAAATTTCTTTTATCATTTTAAAATTAGTTGCTTTGCCAATATATAAAAAGATATCTCCAATATTTTCAAAGTTACACCTAAATAATTTAATCTCCCATTATGAGTGAAAGATAATAGATCTGATTTCTTGTTTTTCATATGGGGAACATATTGACAGTAAAATTATTGGGAACAGAATAATTCTGAACATATGTTTGTGTGATGATGTAATATTTGAGGGAGGCAGGGAAGTTGGGGGTGGGAGAGAGAGAGAAAGAGAGAGAGAGAGAGAGATTCAATATAAGTGTAGCATATTGACTGTAGGAAAAAGATTGCCTTTTAATGATTTAAAGTTTATTACACGCTGACTTAACTCTTTGCATATTAATGAAGTCAACAGTTTCATTTCCTTATATCGGTTGATGTAATGTTTCCAACACTTTGCTACGCATTGGTATATGTATAGTTATTTTACCGCAGGAGAAGTTTCATATAGTAAGAAATAACTTTATCCCGACCTGATTATAGAGTTCAAGTTTGGTAATCGATTCTACGTAGCAGAGTCAAGTCTAATACGTTTCATTCTATGTTTTTTCTTTGGTAATTTGTATTAAAAAAATTTCAATCGAATGCAACTTTACATAAAGATTTATTAGCAGGTGTGTTTGTTTATATATATATATATATATATATATATATATATATAATCATGTATATACTATTAGTGTTATATATAATACAACTTGTATTAAAATCTCGATGTCATATCTGAAATATATCTTCTACATGTGTTTTTTTCTTCTCATTTTATGTTCATTGCTTTCAAAGCTTCAAACCTTTGATACACAAATACAACACACACACACACACACAAACACACACACACACACACTTACTCATTCACACAACACACACACAGCTCAAACACACACTATCAACACACTTTAAACACACACAAACACACACACACAGATATATATATATATACACACATACACATAAATATATATATATATATATATATATATATATATATATATATACATATATTTCTTTAATTATTTACCCGGCCATCTACACCCTAACGAATTGGGAGTCATGTATTCTATCTGTTATACGCGGCAATAATGTTACTATCTTGAAAACATTTTTGAAAAAGAATTTGACTTTTTTTTAACAAAACTGACCTTTTTGGAACTATGAGGATACTGTAGTTTTGCCAATAATAATCCCTTAGATTAATTTGTATTGAAGGAACATGACCAAAATGAATCCTATTTGTCGGGTCAAAATATATATTTGAATGATAGATGCGATTGATTTATTCGACGGCAATTGTTATTAATTCTATATATTAGGTTTCATGCAGGGCTGTTTTAAAATTGGTTGAGTGGCGACCTGACTTAAGAAAAAGCTTAAAAGTCTTGTAAAATTTGGCTAAGCAAACTCACCTCAGCCACAATGAAAGTTCCGTCCTTTCCTCTTGAACGTTCCGGAAATGAAGGGAAGCTTTTCATTTCCAATATAAAAACGGATATTACGTATGTAGTCGACGACAAACGACAGAGAAGTTGAGTTTGGGTAGAGTAAATTGTAAAGTAACTAAAAGGTGAAATAGGTAAATAGGTAAAATGCAATAAGATTTTACTTGTGTCTCAAAATAATAAAACGTAAATGGATTCTGATGGTTTTAATATTAAAAACAGTGTATATTTTATGTTTAAAAGCTAACAGCCAGCGTGACATTTATCGACTATGAAGTAAACATCCTAAAAAAACACTAAAAACATCAAAAACAAATATATATATATATATATATATATATATATGTGTGTGTGTGTGTGTGTGTGTGTGTGTGTGTGTGTGTGTGTGTGTGTGTGTGCGTGGGATGTTTTGTGAATATCTGTATGTGCAAGTGTGTGTAATTCTTCCTTTATCATTACCCTTTCTCTCCGTTTTTCTTTATAAAGTAACACAGAGGGAAAGAGTCTTCGAATTTTGTTACATCCTTCAGGCAAGGGAATTTGTATGAGTGACATCAAAGTGTTTTCACCTCAGTAACGTTATGCATATGTTCGTTTAATACATCTTCTTTTACAAAGCTTTGTCACGAGAAGTAGAAAGAGCGCCTTAGTGAAACTCAAACACCGTCACTTCTCCGTACTTGACCTGATATTAACAATTGGTCGGAATTTTTAAAATATTTATTTCATTCGGAAAGATTATTTGGAGTAGGAAATGTTCCTCTCGTAACTTAATTTGGTAAATTTGTCGCAACAGAACGCTAGAAAAATTACTATTCATTACGTGAAACACTATTCCCACTCATCTAACTTCAAACTAATTGTTGTATTCTCAGAGAAACGCTTTGTGGTTTTGATTGCAACTAGTGACGACAGATAAGATGAAGGGGGTGGAAGGGAAAATGAGTATTCCACGATAGAAAGGAATTTTACAGTAAAGTGTTTAAATATTTTCCCCTCTATAAAACTAAAATATAAAACATTGAGGGTAAAGTAACGAAACAGCAAACCTTTTCTAAAGGGGGGATTATAAACATTTTGAGTATGAACTAGTTTATACTGAGAAATCAACATTTGAAAAAGTAAATACAGTTTTGCTACTACTTCTTTTAACATTAGTCATTTGTTGAAAAAAATTTTAAAAGAATTTTAGTGTTTAGGAGACAACCAAATAAAAACAAAATCTAAGCGATATAAATGCTAAAAGATAAGAGAAGTGTAACAGTTGTATCTATTAAGTGATGGTAAATTAGTAGAAGGAAAAGGTTATTAGTCTACCTCATATTATTGTAATGGTCCGTCAATAATATGTATAATCAAATGTTGTCTTTCGTTATGGGAACATCAGAATTTTGAACGTTGATGAAGTTAATTCAATGTTATCCAGACTCGTATAAAACACATTTTCCTTTGAACTCCTTCAGTTTCAACCAACAGTTTGTCAAACTCATTTTTAATTTTTACTTTTATAAAAATATTCTTATTATTTCACTCTCAGGCGTGGAAGGTAGGAAATTATTCTTTCCGAATTTTGGTTTGAGTGAAAAGAAATACTTTCAGAAAAACTCACTGTGTTTATATTCCTTGTACTATCCTCATATATTTACGAAATTTTCTCCTTTATTACGATATGTTATCAGTTTTTTTTTTTAATAAATAAAATTACTATTTCGTCTTTATTCGGTAATTTCTAAACCTCTCTCTTTTTTGTTTCCCTCTCTCTCTCTCTCTCTCTCTCTCTCTCGCTCTCGCTCTGCAACTCTATTAATTATTTGAAACCGTGAATTTGTCTCATACTAAAGACAATAAATAACTAGTTTTAATTTCAACATTTTCATTAACGTTTCAGTCGTTTATAGCAAATGGCAAAACTAAATTTATGTTACTTTAAGACAAATGTAAATCTTATTACAGCTACAAAAAGAAATATTTGTGAAGATGTTTATACAATTGAGATATCTGTATACATTGTAATTTAAATATATAACTATAGCTGTGGTTAAAGTTTACTTATTTAATAAAAGGTTTACCTCGGTTTCTTAAGTTCTTAGAAATAATATGTTGTATTGATGGGACAGCTCCCTAGGTAAATCTATAATTAATTAACATTGCTTACCAAAACAGAAATATGTAATTATGATAAAAACAATGAATTTATAAAATAACAATAAATAAGAAATAATACAAAATTCACGGCCAATACTTAGAAATGAAATATTTTTAAATGGTTGATTATTTGAAATAAGTTAGACCTCAACCGGAGTGAAGAGAGGTGTCTACTCGCCATAAGAACTTGTGTTGTAGTATGAAGTGAGATCCCTTACTATAGGATGAATGGTTTTATAAACGTTACTAAAACGGAGCCACGTTGATTGTATATTACTCGACCACACAATTTGTAATCAACCGAATTAAGTTGTGCTATAAAACATTTATCGTTTGAACTCCAATTGCTACTGGAATACATTTTATATTAGTGTGGGAAAACTCCTGATCCAACGTCATAATTAATTAAAACGAAATATAGTTGGTTCTACCTCTATTAAAGTCTCTATTAAAATTACAAACAATAACTACAATGACGTAATGTTTATTATATGACATTTGGATTAGGCAGTGACTTTAACTAATTACCCCTGTTGCTGCAATGGAGGCCCAAACCCAAATCGAACCTATGCTGGCTAGAAGAAACAAACTAACACTCAATTTTTGGGAGCGGTACAAGAGGACATACAGTCATCGCTGGACATATTACAGGCATGCGACCGAAAGGCTAAAAACCCAAAAAACATCACTATCAACGTACAACGATCTCCTGAATAAATACAATATTCAGCCGGGAGTACCAGCTAAACCGGTTCAACATTTGACTTTTAACAACCTACCACCAGCTAGTCTGAAACTGCAAAACCATAATGCCTCAAAAAATCAATCAAATCCCTCAGAGCTGAGGGCAGCAGCCCTTGAAACTATTAATTCTAACTTCCCGCCAGATGACTGGCTGCACATCTACACAGATGGATCATCAGCAAGCGGTGGAACAGGAGCTGGGTTCCACAGCCGATTATTCGAAGGGGCTGTGGCAGTTGGCAGTAGCCAGAGCAATTATGATGGGGAGGTTGAAGCTATCTTGGCAGCATCCATTGAACTTTCAAAAATCAAAGGGACCTATAAGGCTGTATTTCTTGTGGACTCTATGGCTGCAATACAGGGTGTCACTAGCAACAGACAAGTGGAATGCCACCGAACATTGTCCTGTAGAAAGCAACTAGACTCCCTTCAGGAGAAGGGTTGGCAAATTCACATTCAGTGGGTGCCAAGTCATGTCATTATAGGAGGAAACGAGAAAGCCGACACTCTCGCTAAACAGGGAGCTGCTTTGCCGCAGCCACTTATCTCAACCTCTTTTCAATCGGTCAAAATACAGATAAACTCAGCTTTAAATCGCAGCACGAGAGAAAACCTAATCAGGGCCTCTCAAAACAAAAGCTGGGCTACACTCGTCACCGAAGGACCAATAAACCGTAGCCTTCCCCGCCGCACTGGTGTAGCACTGTTCCGCCTGACTACTGGCCACGACTACCTGGCGGCACACCTCCACAGGATTCATGTACTCCAATCGCCGGATTGCATGTTGTGTGGAAACGGAACCATGGATGCGGATCACCTCCTCACATGCACTTCCTTGGGCTACGTCCAGCCAGACAAAGAGGACAATGAGGGACGTCTCTCTCGATTGTACTGGTCAGCGCGCCACCAAATGGCCCAACAGCCAAGGGTGGGCGTTGGCTAGTAAGTAAGTAAGTAAGTACTTTAACTAATTTATATCTGTAAATTAAGAGATCTGTGATCTACTTGTAGAATATAATTATTATGCGTTAATAGTTAATATAATTATACCTGAAGCCAAAGCAGTGTTTCTGTCTGTAATGGACAGGAATACTAAAACATAAGCCTCGTCCTAAATGCGTTCCTTAAAGCCATTACTGAATAGATCACTATAATAAAAATCAATATGAAGAGAACAACGCGAGCTAAAAAATGAGAGATTAGTGATAAATATGCTCATAGAGTATGATACCCAAAAAAAGACATAATTTATTCTTTTGCAAACAAAAAAGGTTAGATGAATGCAAATATCGAATTATAAGGATAAATTAGGCATTTTATAATTACTGCGATCTAGCGTTATAAATATAATCAAAGGAATGCCACTGTATAAAAAAAGTATAACATGAAAATAAAATACTTCAAAACCGATAAAGTACTTCTGGGAATAACAAAGATATATTTCTTATATCTAAATAAACATTACGTAAATCTTACACTTTTTTACTGCAGACGTATGTACTTTAAATGACAATAGTGTCATAAATTACAGTTTAAAATCTAAACATCCTGGATTCCTTCAGTTTTATTAATAATAAAACATGCGCAAAAATTAAATATTACTGAAATGCCTACATTTATTAGAATAACAAAAGTCCCGTTAACTGCAAGAAGATTGAAACTGTTAACACGTACATCAAAGACTAATGGGATACCTGCCCATGTTATGCGAAACGAAAAATATTATCTTCTGGATATAGAAATCTAAACCAATTTTAAAGTAAACGTTATAAACCAGTCAGAAGAAACGCTCAGGTAAGGCACTGGCATTAATGGTATTGAGTCAAGACCCAGTCATTATTTCGAGCGACTGCGGATAAAGTAAAGGCAGTGCAGATAGTTGTGAACGTTGTAAGACTTGGCTCTTCAAGAAGGATGAGTACTGACTACAATGCAGTCCTACATGGCCAATCCCTTAAACTATGCTAATCAATAACGTTTTTGCATCCCATTTTACTCTGCACTTTAAACAAACATGAGTTGGGATAATGTTAAGAGTGCTATAAGCTCAGAAGATTGTTGAAATGTTTACAAGACAATTTTCGTATATTTATACGGATAATTTGGCGGATGATCTACATAAGAGTAACCAAACATTTCCAAATAGGGCCTAGTGCGTTATAAATTTGCTCTGAAAGGAACGAATACTATGTCAGTTACTTCAATATTTCTTTATAAATTTCTAATCAACATATAATTTGCCTACTCTTAACTTGTGACTTCTACCATATCGATTTGAATTTTGTTTCTATACAGTTTTATCATTCCTTCCTCCCTCACGAGTCTCCATGTCTTACTTTGCTGTTCTAATAAGTATTCTATTTGCGTGATGGAGTTTCTAGCATACTCTTTCTCTTCGGGAATATTTGGTTTTGTTATCATTTACTAGACGATTGTTTAAAACATCCAACCACTGGAGACGCAAATTAATAGTTTTTAATCGCATAGACTATTTCATCTTGGGAAGCAATTTATAAATGTCCAAAGCAGTAATGAAAGTTTACCAGAATTACAGTTGAAACAAATTGGGACAATTTGACTTCTATTCGAACAAATGTAATAATGGGTTGTACTCGAAGTCGCGTTTAATATCTAATGATACTCGTATTTTAAGCGAAAGATTCTCTAACTTTACCACAGAAGCTAAACAGACTGAAAGATGGATGTAAACTAAAGAGTTTCGTTCTTTAATCGAAATATATGGGACATATTTTTTTTCCTAATTATTTTCCTGGTAATTGTAAACATGACTAAATACAATCTAAATTGGTGTTGTCAGAATTTTTAAAAAAATCACTTTAGGCCGTGTACAAGTCGTCGAGTCATTTATAACCAAAACAAAGTAGAACTAATTTGAGTTTTTTTAACGTTCATCAAGATCATCTTATAACGCCTAGAACATGGGAAGGGGAAGGGACGATGTAATTTTTTCTAAGGTCTGGACTCAGTGACTGGAAAGATATATGTAGTAGAAGAAAATCTGAATTTACAGAGCAATTCCGCTTATAAGTGAACAAACTTTCCTTTTAGAGAAATTAAAACCTTAGTGACTTTTAGTATTTTGTCAGGAAACGTTGTGTTTGTAACTCATGATTATAGATTTGTAAGCTTTTCTAGACGGTAATTGTTACATACGAACAGTTAATAGCATTGAAATGCAATGACAATAATAATCGTTCTATGACTGCTTCGGATTACTAATCTAACAGGGATTAAAAGATGTGTATTGTTGATAAGCTTTATTGTACAAACCCACTAACAGAGACAAATTCTGATATGGCCAATAGTAGAATAGTGCCAAAAACCGCAAATATAAACGAATTGAAAGAATATTTCCGTAAAATCCAATAAAGTGGATTTTTTAAATATGTCAGTAGAACACTCTGTCATAAATATTGGTAGTCAAGAAAATTGTGGGATTGAGCCGTCAATCTATAAGCATAAGTTTAATATAAATCCACTTCCGTTACAATCAAAATGTCAATAAAAGTTTAAATGCATTCAGAATAAATTTAGCAAATGGTAGACCACGCCTGCTCTAATGATTCTTCTAAATTTGCACAAACATTCATGTATGCAAATTTTCTCTCTGCATTTTTTGTTGCATTTTATATAGTAAATTTTTATCATATTCGGAGTATAGGTAGGTAAAGTAGGTTGTATTGCTACGTGATACTTTTGTTCTAAATATATAAATAAGATATGGTAGTCAACACTTTTATTTTAAATCATCACCAGAAATAATACGAGGCTACGCATTTGTTTAAGAAATAAATACGAGGAATTTAAAACGTAGTTAACTAACAAAAGTATTTGAAATGCACTCAAAAATAACTCAGGAAAATATACTCAAGTTAATTTATTGTTTTAGAATATTGTAAATGTTTTTTTGTTTGGATCTGACCATTTTCGGTATGGAGAAAAATCCTTCAGTTTACGTTATCAGTGATATAAAACCGTTAGATTTAGCTTAGATTATATGTAACATCTGATTTCTCCTACATCTGTTTTTAGTAGGTTATGTTGTAGAACAGCTGCTGCAATGCCAAAGTTATATTTTTTGTGTGTGTCATAGAATCTTATTATTTAATATATCTTACAAGTTAGTAAATATATTACTAATCTTCCAATAAACCTCACTATAATGAATTCCGTATAATGATAATGAAGAGTATATGATTCCCTAAAAAAACATTAAACAAATCCTTAAAGAACCGACTTTAGTTAAATTTGTTAATTAATTTTTCGAATTAATAATGTTTCAACATTTAATAAATGGTTCTAATAGCTATATTCTTTGACCTAATAACTTACCGACCAATGGCCAGAAATTGTTGCCATACTCCATAATTCTACGATGACTTTATGGTACATTTTAAACTAATATAGAAGTAGAATTCCGTGTTTTTCTGGTTCTCATAATAACATTCAAACATACATTTTTCACATGTTTACTGTAAAGGTAGGTCATGAGTGTTCAAGAAATAATTAGTAAGAATACAATGTGTATATACCAAATATGTGAGGACTGTTAGAAGATTTTGAAAAATCATTTCTTGTAGTGTCTTGAAATCTTTAAAGGTACAAATCACATGCTCACCAAATTTGTTGCCTATAATTCTTGCCCAACGCTGTCATCTGTCAGAAAGAGTTACTTCGTATTTCCTCTTGTCACTTTGCTGGCGTCACTTCCTTTGTGAATAATGTTATAAGGTTACCTGTATATGGCTTGAACACTAGGCATGATTTAAACTCCTCTGGGTAATAAATATCATAGAGGTTGGTGCAAGTCCCAGAGCGCTTCATCTTCTTGCCTGAGGCAGGAAAAAGGAAATGCTATACATCGATTTTGAAGGTAAATTAAATATATTTTTATATTTAAAAGGGTAAAATAAATTCTTTCAAAACTATTTAATAATGTTTATTTATGTATTACGACAGGCAGAAAAAATTTATATGTCTTTAAAAATTATTTTTTCTCATATAACTATCTCCCAATTTTATCATTGCCCATTTTAACTTTTATCTACCGATATTCCGAAGCAAACTCTTCTTACGCAGTTTTTTTTGCAATAAATTTCATTTTTTCTACAAACCACAGGCTTTCTCAGTTAATACTTTCTATATGTAATATTTAAAAACTAACTTTATCTGTTTCCTCTTATTTCCTTCTACCAATGTTCTTTGGTGTAATAACTGTTCTGTCCACAACTTGCCCATATCTTTTTGTTCACCAGTACCCTGTGTTATTACTTTGTCTAATAGTATCTCTACAAGGTAGTGGTTTATAGTAATCTCTGGAAACGACGAATATATCGCTTTTAATAACTTTCATTGGCAATTTTGTTGTGCTTGAAAACTCAACTTTCTCGTTCCAAAGTAGTATTTTATTTACATTTTGCTTCAGCTCTGACCCAGAATATATATTGTTAGACTTATAACAAAATCTTTATATCACGTTTGCTACCGAGCGGCGCATATATGCACAGTCTGGTTTTTCACGAGGGACCGGCGTTAAGAATTCGATCTCTCTCTCTCTCTCTCTCTCTCTCTCTCTCTCTCTCTCACACACACACACACACACACACACACATTCCCTCACAAGCCCGCACGCATTTTTTTAAAGAGTTACTGATTTGGTTCTACTTCTTAAACGATAATTTAGTGTTTACACATTTCCTAAACTGGTAATTTCTGGTAATTAGATTTTAGACATGATTAAGTATATTTAAATACACTAAGTCGAAATGAAACAAATTTAGGGGTAACCTTACAAGTTGAAATAATGCTAGACACTATTGTTTATTTATTGGCAATTGTTAAAAGTTTGATGGCATTATAATAAGTTTAATGGCGTTCAATTCACCAACTTCAAACTAAGAGATTTCACATGGAACTAACAATATAACCTAAATTGCATGTGTACTAGTAGTTACTGTGT
Source organism: Prosapia bicincta (assembly GCA_036971475.1). Lineage (NCBI taxonomy): Eukaryota > Metazoa > Arthropoda > Insecta > Hemiptera > Cercopidae > Prosapia > Prosapia bicincta. The sequence continues at coordinate 64,189,123 of JBAIZL010000001.1, forward strand.
CACGTCGCTTGCGTGACGTCATAACGGTTGGGAATAAAAGTCTGTAAAATATTACCAGACATTCCGTACAAAAGTTAAAAACTAAAAGTAATTTAACTTTGTGCGGTTATAAATTACTCAACGTTCTGCCCTTCACAAAATACTTAACCCTTTATATTAGAAGAAGGAACTGAGGTCGCAGAAGTAGATTAAAGATAAAAGAAGTCTTATGAACGCAGATGTAAAACATAAATAAGTTATTCCCATAAGTAGTGTTGAATATTTTAAAATTAATTCATTTAACGTATTTTGATTATTTATTTATAAATACTCCTGTTTTATATTCAAAGAAAAACTGAAGAATCCCCTTTTAGTTTTCCCTTTAAGACAAATGTTAGCCTTTACCATGTTTTTATAGGAAAACCATTCACAAGTCGAAGTTTACAAACACCTTATTCTACTGGAAAAATGTGTCCATATGGTCGCCTGTTCTGTCCTAACTGGCCTACACAAATGAGTCTTTGATAACAAATATTACTACTAATTATCGTAAATACAAACACTGGATCAGATCACTCTAATGTACAAGTTTATTTACATTTCTTACTTTGTTTCCAAGTAATAAATGTATATGTGTTTACACTAATTAGATTAACTAAGGTTTATAAATAAGCAATTAACCTAATTTGAACGCCAATGGAAAACCCTGCTTTATATACTTGAAATAATTCAGCTTGAATTCAGCATGAAGTGGGTAATTGCGCTGTACATTATCGGCACTTTAATGGGAATTAGGTCATGTGGTGTGGCTTGAAACTGCCACTACATCACATTGTAAAGTATTTCCTGCACGTTTTTATTTTCACTGCGAACGATTTAATCATTGGGACATTATTTTTGTATAATCGTTTACGTTGTGCAAGTAAATAAAATAATTATATAGCCTACAAAACTATGGCGGTATCGATGTTTTTCAACACTATACAACAAACATCTATTCGTGATTATAGATTTATAATAGATGAATGGATAATAGGTAATAGATAAATGGCAATACAGACCACCGTGAAATATGCAATATCCTATTTATTTAGGTATAAATAAATTACTGAAGTATCGCCTGTCCCTATCAATAGAGAGGCATGTCCATTTTATACAGCTCCATTTAGGTTTCTGTAAATATTCAGGGTTATTGACAAATATTGCGGTAGTTATAGCTGTTACGTATTTAAAATTAATATAGACTCATTTCCTTTATTTTAAACCCGCCGCCAAAGTCAGACAAAGCTCACCCGTGATAAGGTTGGTTCTGCTGTTTGAACCGGCAGAGCAAGTTAGACCTTTCGGGAGTGTAGATCGATCCCCTACGTTCTAGTATACTATTATAGTTTTCAATCTCCGTACCTTAGGTACTAGAATACGTGAATGTAACTATTTTATTAGTTTTTATACCGAATGTGACCAGTGCGTGGAATACGAACAAGTTTTCTGGCCAGAAATCGCTTATTTAATACGCGAGTGTGATAAGTGTGTATTCCACGGTGCACGTAAGTACAAACTATTAATTTATATAATTATAATAATTATTGGTCCTCCAAAAGTATTGTTACCAAACAAATTTGGTTCAGCCGGGCCGGATCTTGAGCCTTAAGACCTATATAAAAAATAAAATAAAATACAATTCATTATATGTGTTCATTCTACAATTTCTACAAGTTTTTCAAATTTTGTCTGTGCATGCAAACACTGGAAAACTAGTTTCATGTGGCAGTATATGAAACAGCTGATCCTCTCTTATCTTTGTTTGGCTTTGGCGTGCATTAATATGTTGGTTTAAATTGATTGTAAAAGTTTATGAAAAGTGATTTCAGTTGTTTATAGAAGGTTATCTCGTTGAGCATACGTCGATTTGTTGTTTACTTAGGCTTATTTATTTCTCCGTTAAACATATACGCTCATAGGCCTAATCTCTTTAAAACATTTTGTAATTTAAAAATTAAAGCAATTACCTCATCTTCTACTATAAAACTATCATTTAATCATGGCAAAATCTTTGGCAGTTATTAAATCAAAGAAAGACAATATATTCAGTCAAATTCAAGAGATTTTTGATCTAACAAAAAAAAATCTGATAAGTCAATTCTGCAAAAATTGTTGGTGCGCGCTAAATCTATAAATAGGCTTCGTGAAGAATTTTCTGATATTTTAGACATTTATCATGAACTAGAAATACAGGCTAACCCGAATTTTCAACCCAACTACGCTCCTCTTAACAGCATCAACGAGTTTGTCGATTATGTTAATTCTACTGTATATTCGATAGAAAGTAAGATGTCATCAACAAGGCCTAAATGTGAAATAGTTACTCCTCAGTTACATATACGACTGCCTAAGCTTGAACTCAAGTACTTCGATGGTGAATTTCTCGAATGGATGTCATTCATTAATATATTTAACGCTAGCATTCATGAAAAGGCATCGTTACCAGCAGTTTCTAAACTTCAATATCTATTGCGCGTTATCTCAGGAGAACCGCTAAATTTAATTAAATCTCTCCCTGTTTCTGACGCTAATTATAAAGTGGCCTATGACTTATTAAAAGAAAGATATCACTCGCCGAGGCGGTTAGTTACTTTACACCTCAATCAAATTTTAGATTTGCCCTCTGTAAACAACACGCCTAAACAAATGAGAAATTTTGTAAATTTATACTCAGAAAATATACAAGCTCTTAAAGGTCTTGACATCGATATCACTAGCAAAAATCCTTTGTTATCTGCTATGCTTTTACGAAAAATGGATAGTGAACTTAGGAACCGTTTTGAAAACTTCCGTTCATCAAGTGTTACTCAAGAGAGAGAGTTGACTCCACTACAATACCTGATGCAGCGGAAATTATTAAGTTTTTAAGTAAAGAATGTAATGAAGTTGAAGATGCCAATCTTCATTCTCCTATCACCTCGAAACCCTCCTCGTCTGGATCACGCACCCCCTCTGGTTCCCAAAATAAATACTTTAAACAAAAAGTATCACTGATGTCCTACAATTATGGAGAATGCTCCTCCATTAAAGTTAAACATCATCCATGCTTTATATGCAATAAAATTGACCATAAGTTATATTCGTGTCCAGACTTCAAGAGTCAGGACGCCAAATCCCGTCTCAAAATTGTAAAGGAAAAGGGGCGTTGTACCTCATGCTTAGGTACTCACCATCTTAACGACTGTAGGTCAAAGTTTAGTTGCTACAAATGCCACAAAAATCATCATACATTATTACATTTTGAAAATTACTCTACGCTGCAACAGACCACACCTCAAACTTCGCGTCAAGACTCTCCGACAACAGGAAATAACCCCTTCTCCAATCACTATGTCCTGTCAAAAAAAGCAGAATACGTCTCAAATCTCTAATACTGTTCTCTTAGGCACTCTACTTGTTAAGCTTACCTCGTCTAACGGTATTACTCATGTATTTCGTGCTCTTGTTGACTCTGGCAGTCAATCTTGTTTTCTCACCGAGCGTGCAGTTCAATTATTGTGTGCTCCTCGTACTAAGACCACTCATAGTGTGGTAGGATTGTCTCCGGTACCCTTACGCTCAAAAGGTATCACCTCAGTTGCTGTTGAAACTCTTGGGGGCAAGGTTATTTCAATTAATGAAAGATTTTTAATATTGGAAAAAATTTGTGTTAACCTACCAAGCACACAAGTAGACTCTGAAGTTCTTTCCAAGGTTCGTCCTTATGTTTTTGCAGACCCTACGTTTCACTTGCCAGGAGGCATAGACGTTCTTCTTGGTGGTGCTTTATTTCCACTCATACTTACACAAGAGGCTTATAACCTCGGACCTGGTTTACCCAGGCTAATAGGCACACACTTTGGCTTTTTAGTAATGGGTAACGTACCATGTCTATCTGGCAGTGAATTTCATAGTAGCTCCAACTCTCAATTATCAACTACACTTCTAGTTGTCAACGACATTGACCTTCACGACTCACTACAAAGGTTTTGGCAACAAGAAGAACCCCCTGCTGTGTCTAAGCTTTCTCAAGAAGATACATTATGTGAAGATCACTTTCTCGCCACTCATACTCGGGACCAATCTGGCCGATATTGCGTCCGACTACCATTCAAGACTGAACATCCTCCTCTGGGTCAATCTCGTTTAAATGCAGAAAAAAGTCTGCACTCTCTAGAAAAGAAATTTAGTGCTCAACCTCAATTTAAATCCCTATATACTGATTTTATGGCTGACTACTTAGCCTCTGGTCACATGATATACGCTCATAATACTGATCTAACTGTACCTCATTACTTCCTTCCTCACCATGGTGTTTTAAAGGAGTTTAGCAGCACAACTCGTTTACGTACTGTATTTGATGCTAGTTCTGAAACCTCTAATGGTATTTCTCTTAATAATATTTTATTAACAGGCAAAAAGATGCAAACGAATATTTGTGATTTATTACTAAATTTTCGGATTCAAAACGTTGTTTTTTCTTGTGACATTCGTCAAATGTATAGACAGGTAAAAATGCACCCTGATGACCAGTGCTATCAGATGATCTTATGGCGTGAAAGTCCAGATCAGCCCTCTTTAATCTACAAGCTCACGACAGTGACTTACGGAGTGAATTGTTCACCGTATCTTGCCATTAGAACCTTACATCAGCTCGCTGCAGACGAAGGTGACTCCTATCCTGAAGCTGCAAATATTCTACGCACGCAGACGTTCGTAGATGACATCATCTCTGGAGCTGACTCTGAAGAAAAGGCTTTGAGCCTCCGTAAGCCACTCATCTCGCTCCTGGCTCGCGGAGGCTTTGAACTACGCAAATGGACATCTAACTCCAGTCAACTTCTGCAAGATCTTCCTGATGCTCATTTAGAGACCCCTGTATTCCTTCAAGGCAGTAAACAACCACATTTCACTATATTAGGTCTTCACTGGTCACCCTCTACCGATACGTTTACCTATAATTTGAATTTTCCTCACAATTCCAGGACTAAACGTCAAATTCTCGGTATCATTGCCCAGATTTACGACCCTTGTGGCTTTCTCTCACCCATTGTTATGTGGGCCAAGTGTTTTATGCAACTACTCTGGATCAAAGGATAGAACTGGGATGAACCACTTCCATTTGAACAATTGAAATTATGGCAAACCTTTACAGACTCGGCTAATGCTCTACGAGAAATTGTAATTCCTCGTGCATTACGAATAACACACTCGAGAAACTTTGAGTTACACGGTTTCTCAGATGCTTCTGAGAACGGTTATGCCGCCGTCGTTTATTTGAGATGCCAACTTAGCGACGACTCTGTGTTAATTCGGCAAGTAATATCGAAGACTCGGGTAGCCCCTCTGAAAAGGCTCACGGTACCTCGATTAGAGCTAAGTGCAGCTCATTTACTCGCCCAACTAGTGGGATATGTTATCTCTCTTTTTGAAAAAAGGGTGGAATTTTCTTCTGTATTTCTATGGTGTGATTCGACAGTAACACTGACATGGTTACAAACACCTCTTCATCGATTGAAGACGTTTGTTGCCAACCGGGTAGCCCAGATACAAGAATTAGTGCCTTCTCATTACTGGAGACACGTAGCGAGTGAAGATAATCCTGCTGATTGCGCGTCGCGTGGGTTACTTCCTAAAGATTTACCACAGCACTCATTATGGTGGTACGGCCCTCTTTGGCTACAAAAATCTAATGATAACTGGCCGGTATCTCATTTTATGCCTGCAAAACTTACAGACACAGGAGAAGAGAAACCCATTTCACCTATTTCTCTCATATCAACTGCTCCTCATGAATGGGAGCTCCTCACTCAGTTTTCTCACTTTAGCCGACTCCAGCGTGTGATGGCTTATATTTTGCGATTTACTCATAACGCTCGTCATTCAAGAAAGCTCGTTGGTCCTCTAAACACTCAGGAAATGAGGGCGTCAAGACTGGCAATTTTCAAGATGGTAATTTTCACAACTCCACCGACTCTCTCCTTTTCTCGACAAGGATGATATCCTAGGAGTGGGAGGACGTCTAAACGCTTTAAAACTTCCTACGGATGTGCAACATTCTGTGATTTTGCCCAAACGACATCATGTCGTCAACCTTCTTATTGATTTTTATCATCGAAAATATTTACACTCGGGCGCTCAATTGACTCAATCACTTCTTGTACAGGATGTGTGGATACTCTCGGCCCGAAGTGTAATACGCTCTCGCATTTTTCAATGTGTTGTATGTTTTCGACACAAGCCTCACAATAAATCTCCGCTCATGGGTGATTTACCAAAAGCAAGATTAACTCCTTCTCGTCCGTTTCTCAACACCGGAATTGACTACGGAGGTCCTTTTAACATCAAAATGCACGATTTGCGCTCGATTCGCTTGACCAAAACATATATTTGTATCTTTGTTTGCCTTGTGACAAAGGCTGTACACATTGAAGTAGTATCGGACCTGTCGACAGATGGGTTTATTGCCGCTCTCACCCGATTTGTGTCTAGACGCGGTCTTTGCACAAATATTTATTCTGACTGTGGAACGAATTTCGTTGGAGCGAATAATGCTTTACAAATCTCATCATCTCTTCAGGCCGGACCCCTCTTGCTAAATTCTCCTCACAACACAATATCAACTTTCATTTCAACCCGCCGGCAGCTCCTCATCAAGGTGGTCTTTGGGAAGCAGCAATCAAGAGTGCAAAACATCACCTCCGACGTGTCATCGGTGAACATATTTTAACTCTATGTGAATTTTCCACTCTCACAACTCAAGTAGAGGCTATTTTGAATTCGAGACCACTCACACCTCTGTCAAACGACGCTTCAGACCTCAATGCACTCACCCCGGGTCACTTCTTAATCGGATCTTCATTGGTTTCAGTTCCAGAAGAGGATCTTTTCAACGTTCCTGCCAAACGACTCAAGCACTGGCAGCTAATCAAGGCCTTTCACCAGCGTATTTGGAAGAGATGGCATCTAGAATATATCCATACTCTTCAGCAACGGGGGAAGAGGAACGTGCCAACTGTCAACCTGCGCGTCGGCGACCTCGTGTTAGTGCATCAACCTGCACCACCTCTCGCATGGCCTCTGGCTAGGATAAGTAGTGTTTCTCCAGGAAAGGATGGTGTAGTAAGAGTGGTTCATTTGAAGACAACGCAGGAAACCTTGACAAGACCTGCTCACAAGGTTTTCCCTCTACCTCTACGCTCATAATGAACTTGCGCCATAGTGCGCTCACTTTTTGTAAAAGAGATATTTTTATTTTCCTTTATGAACTTTTTATTTTTATAAACTCTCAAAATATTATATTTGTGTTAGTTCTCTTTGAATCCTAGAAGGATTCAAGGCCCCCGGTATGTTACGTATTTAAAATTAATATAGACTCATTTCCTTTATTTTAAACCCGCCGCCAAAGTCAGACAAAGCTCACCCGTGATAAGGTTGGTTCTGCCGTTTGAACCGGCAGAGCAAGTTAGACCTTTCGGGAGTGTAGATCGATCCCCTACGTTCTAGTATACTATTATACTTTTCAATCTCCGTACCTTAGGTACTAGAATACGTGAATGTAACTATTTTATTAATTTTTATACCGAATGTGACCCTGTGCGTGGAATACGAACAAGTTTTCTGACCAGAAATCGCTTATTTAATATGCGAGTGTGATAAGTGTGTATTTCACGGTACACGTAAGTACAAACTATTAATTTATATAATTATAATAAATATTGGTCCTCCGAAAGTATTGTTACCAAACAATAGCTATACATCGCCATGTTCAAGCGCATACTAGTGAGTGGTTGTCAGTAATTGTTACTCTACGCTGTGGCAAATCAATGTCACAGACTATCATTGAAAGTATAGCAATTTTGTCCAAGTAATAACAAATAGCGTCTTGATTGCTCACTAAATATACTTGATAGATTTCGGTATATCCGCCAAATTTGAAATGGCAAAAGAAAACATCTTATTTATTTCCTGTCAATTTATATTTCCTCCCGAAGTGGAAGCAAACTTCCGGAAAAGTTTTAATACGGGAGAAGGGAGTTATTGTGGTTTGGGATTTTTAAATGTGGTTAGCAGTAGAGTTTATTTTTGTTTGTTCATGATAATATTTTATTTCCTACGACGTTTCCTTAGATGAATTTTACTGTAAGAAATTCAAATCTATATATTTTGTAAAATAATTAACTATTTACAAAGTGTAACTTCTCATCGCTTTTATGATGCTTTGTTTAAAAATAGTATCAATTTTCCATTATATGGGTTTATTTTAAAACCTTTTATTCTTTTTATGGTTTTGAAAACTAAACAGAACATTATACGAAAATAAAACGCTTTAACTCAGTTTCCCTAATCTTTGTATCATTTATAAAGCAGTAACATGAGTTTAGCTATTCCAACTCTATAATTAAATTATTCCCCCAATATTGTAAGTAACGATAAACCGACGCAGTTTTGGTCCCATTTAAATATCTATTAAATCCCACTGCAATATTTTGTTTGGCATTTTGTTTCGTACATTAACTGTTTTATCGACCTTATTGATATTGGTATATATTGACAGCCAGGCGCTCGTTTTCGTATTTTATTTATTTTTATAACGTATTTATTTATATATTTTTTATTTTCCATCGTAAATTCCTTTTATATTCGACTCTTTTCGGTTGTTATTCGTTTTATTTTAATATCAACTTATTCTGATGAGAGTGTCTAAAAGACTAGAAATAAGGAAACATCATTGCGCACTTTAAGGGATTGATTTTTAGGTCATGTTTATATTCTTTTTTCTATTAAAGGCACTAAGTAATATGGTTTGTTTTGATTTCTCAGTTGTGTATAAACTCTCCCATAACATTTACTATTCTCTAAACCTAGTAGGTAGTATTTATATAATCCTAATAACTAACACACACACACACACTGCAACGGACCGGCCCACGCCAAAAGCGCGTGCCGCCCCTTTGATCACCACGCTCACTTACCTGAGCGGTCAACCCAACCGTCGACCAACTCCAAGCGCATGACCAACACCCGCGCCCGCTGCAGGGTAAGAAATTTGTTACGAGCCGTTCGCAGCCGAAGTTACGAACGCTGTGCATTGCTCGCCAAATTCTGTCAGTGGATAAATCCCTGGACTTAAAACAAAAAACCTAACTTGCTGAGAATTAACCCTTTGGGTGAGACTTCCCGGGGAGGAGTTCTTTTGAAAGGCATATAACCGGAGAAATGACCATCTTTGTAGGATAGTGTAAGAAACTTGTTTATATGAAAACTCAATATGTTTGCAAGTTAGTAAAAAAAAATATTTATTTTTTAAAATTACATTTATTTATTTGAATGTGCATGGCACAGTAAGCACTACATTTTACCCAGAAAAACTCTATCAATTTAAAACAACTTAACATTGAAAACATCTTACTTGCTTATATTATTTTATCAGAAAAATTTACCAATTAATTAATAATTTGAAATTTGTTCACAGTCAACAAGAATATAGCAAAATGCAAAACCTTTCCCAATTGATTTTTTATTATATATTTTTAAATTTAACCCTTCCAATTTAAAACATTTATACATAACAAAATTATTAACTATTTTTATAAAAGAAACCTCAAAACAATTAACTACAGGATTAAATTTTATCTCCAACTCATT